>VWZG01009936.1:189152-247579 GCA_013396735.1 Grallaria varia | reverse complement strand
GTGGTGGTGAGCAGTGGGGTCCCTCTGCCAGCCCCGTCTGACGCTGCCGCAGGATGGGAGGATGCTGATGCTGATGCTGTCCCAGCACCAGGAATGCAACTTTGGAGCGACGTCTCTCCTAAACAAGATTTTCCATGACCGGGAGAGAGAAGCTCATTACAAACAGCAACTCTTTCGCCCCAGCTCCGGGGCCAAGTAATTGGTATTTATAAGCCACAGTGAGGTGGCTCAGCTTTGCTCTGCAGAAGTCTGGCAGAGTGAAAAATGTACCCCGGCCGTGTATTACAAACACACAGCACGACAAAGACTGACTCTCCTCCCTGTGATGGGGAGATAGAAGTGGATTTGGAGGGGGAAAAAAAAAAAAGAACCAAGCCACAACCATCCAGCACCATCCCTTAAAGACCCTTTTCCTCTTGCATACATTTGTCCTTGCTACTGGCATTGAGACAATCCTTGGCAACAAAGCACCTCGCTCTCATGAAGGAAAGCAATTCTTTCGCATTGTGCCACCAATAATCAGAAACCCACATCTTCAGCCTCACTGTCTGACTTGAAGAACAAAAGGCAGTTTTCAGTCTTAACCCCAAGATCTGATTTAAAAGGGGAGGGAAGGGGGGGGAAGACCTTGACCATTCATTAACAACAATCTTTCCTTTTTTTTTTTTTTTTTTAAAGGGGAAAAAAATTCTTTGCACACAAAGTAGTACTCCAGATATGTATATGGAGCCTGAATTCGACATCTTTGAGCAGAGTAAACCTTTGTGGGGGAAAAAAAAATCATGAAAAGGCACTGGAGATTAACACTGTTCATTCAGGAAAGCTCCAACTCCCCAATAGCCTGTTTGAAACAAAGTATACCCCTGTCTAATTGGTGTACAATTGTGTCAGGAATAGAGGCAGAAATAATTCAGATAGTTAAAGGGCCGAAAAGAGGACAATTCAGTCATTATTTCATACTCCTCAGCTTTAAATGGCACTTTGGAGAAATAAGGAATTACAAAGTCTTCTTGTCTCAAAAAACCTACAAACTTTACATGCCATCTTGGAAAAGCTTTACATAAGTGACTTGCATATAGACACACTAAAATACACACACATGCATATTTCAGATGCACATGCACCCAAATTCATACAGACTTGCAGCATTTATTGCAAGTTCTCCCCTTTAACCATCTTTAAATTGATTTGCTAGGTCTAAAATCTGATTTTGACTCGTAATAAATCATTGCCATAACTTGGTACCTAAACCCACGGTGCAAAATTGCATTGAGCCCATGCAGGTGGGTTTTTGGGATTTTGTGGGGTGGTTTGGAGGGGATTTTGTTGAGTCTTGTTTATTTATTTAATTATTTGAACCTTTAAATGCACACACACACACACACGAGACTTGTGGCGTATGCCCTGCCCTAAATACCAGATCTACTTAATTTAATTTGATAGAAACCAAAATCTGGAACATAACCAGCACCTGTTCAGGTACTAAACTGTCCAAAGAAAGCACAGTTGAAGGTTCTGTATCCATCCTCCACTGCAAGCACCAATCCAGAGTGCAAGAACCAAGCAACTACTGCCAATAAACATAACGAAGCTTAATACCATACTTAAGTAATGAGTGGGCAGGAAGCCCCTTGGGAAGGAAGCACTTCAAGAAGAAAGCTTTGCTTCCAACCTGGAATCACATGTATTTATTTTGTCTTGTTTAATAATCTTAATAATTGCATGCAGTCCCTGATCAGTCTCATGTGACAGGGCTCGCCGGCTTCCCCCGAGGTTCGTTTTTAGCCACATACCACCTACAGCAATTAGCTGCTTGTGCTTTTGTCTGTTTTCTGGCATTATGCCCTTCCCTTTCATGGGATTCCTCTTTTCTACTTGGACTAGATGTTTGCAAGTCTCCTGGCTTTGAGCTGCTTCAGCAACAATTGTAGTTGAAATACTTAATATTCTCATGAGAAAGACCACTGGGAGGAATGGGGGGGCAGGGTGTCAGCCTCCCAGAGAATGACTTGGAAACCCAATTTAGTGTCACGTTTAACTCCCTACATGGAGTACACATGCCAAAAAAAACCACCTTCTGAAAATATCACCCTGCACATACCCAGCTGGCAGGGCAGCAAAGCGAAAATCCAGAGCACAAAACACAAAAAGCCACGTTCTAAGATGTAAATCTAGCCTAAAATGCTAACTTATCAGCAATTTCCCTTTTTTAATCTTGCAGCTTAATGAAAGGGAAATCTTTTCTTTCTAACAGTCTTCTTTTCCACCCGTGGGATGGAAAGAGTACCACAGCCTTTTCGGTAGCAGCAGATACTTTCCATGTGCACTTCATCACACACTAACTGGAGTGAAGCTGCTGCTCCCAAAGGAACCTCAATCACAGATAAATCAAACCTCCTGGAAAAGGAGCACAAATGAAAACATTTAACATTATCTATTGCCTGTGCCCCCAAAACAGGATGCATTGCCAGTTCTGACGAGCCTTGACTTGAGGTAGAATTTAACATTTCAGTCTAGATTTCAAGTATTGAATGACACTGCGTAGAAGCACCGAAGAGAAATAACTAACAGGAGGAAGAGGATGGCAAAGGCACTCCCACAGCGTCACGCAAGACCCATCAACAGTGCAAAAGGATGGTGGCTGAGCGCCAAATGCGCTGCTTAAAAACAGATTCAGACACATGTCCTATCCAATTTTTTAATGTAAAATCCAGGCCTTCAGCTTTTCCCAAAGCTCATCATGGCTAGCAGGAAGATTCCCAGGCTGCTGAAGAGGAAAACTGGCTTTGGGAAGGACAGCTGTATGGTGACAGTAACATGTAAGAAGCAGTATGGAAAAAACCAGCTTGTACACATGCTTGGTCCAGCAAGAAGAGACTCCAAGCCTACAAGCACATGGCAGCTCCACGCTCCTAAAGCTTGCTGCAGCAGAAGCCACTGGCACAGCAAAAGTCTCATTTATTTAGAAGTTAATGTGAACAGCAAAAGGTGTGCTGCATACAGAGGTGTGGAAGGAGAAGTTAGCCATCACAGACACCTGAAAAATCTGCTCCAGCTCAGCACAGCCACTCACACAGCCATTCAGGTGGAGGACACAGTATCACTGTAGACTCACACACAGCTGTAACCCATATTGCCTTACCCATAAAGGTATTCCACTCAGCATCCAAGTCCCCTTGGTTGGCCAAGCAGCCTCTCATGACGTTGAAGCAGTAGTTGTAACAGGGCTTCACTGACACCAGCCCTCGGCAGAAGGGGCAGTACATCATTTTCAGCAGCGCTCGCGTGTCCTGCGGCGTGGGGTTCACCTTTAAGAGAGAAAAAGAGAAGAGGAGAAGAAAATTAGCCCTCAGTCAATAACTCACACATTTACCCCAAGGTGCACTGGACAGAGCTGTGCAGAGATTCAATGGGGTCAGTCATTACCGTCTGGTCAGAGCTCCCTGCTTATGGGTCCAGGGATGTGGGGAACAGATGAAAGGGTCTGGCCCATCTCCTCGGCTGTACCTACCACTCCAGGGCACATGGACAGTCCCTGTCTCTGCAAAACATTACTTGCACTGGAATACACCTTATGTGTCGTGGGACCCCTTCCAGGGCTGCAAGGAAGGGCACCACGAGGGGACACGCAGTCAAATGTGACCAAGGCAAATGATGTCACATGAGGTCATGCTATCCGAGTCCCGCTGCAAACACATGCTGAAGATGATGACGGTGGGATTTCTCAGGAAAAAGTGTCCAAGATGGGATGTCTGCCACTATCCCTGTGCGAAACCCTTGGGAGCATGCCCTCCTCTCTCAGTGCACACTGCAGCCCAGCTCTCCTGGGACAATCGCCCGGCAGGGCTCACCAGCTCCTTTATCTCCCGTTCAACTCCCGCAACACACATTTCCATGACAGATACCCGGGTTCATTTGTACTCAGCACTCACCACACCGGGGAATGCTGCTCCCCACACCCGAAGGAGGAGGCAGCTCCAGCTCTGCAGCTGAGGACAAGGCAGGAGGACGCTCAAAGCCAGAGCGCAGCCACTGGGCGTGCGAGCAGAGCTGTCTGCGGCAGGCACGTCACCCTGGGCCCTCAGCAGGGCTCTCTTCCAACGTGACTCACCATCATTCACGTTTGATTCACTCTCTGGCCCAGCTTCAAAACATTCATTGAAACCATTTCCACCCAGCCAGTCCAAGGAGCTCCATCCCAACGCAGTAGCGCCGACCACATAATGGGTCCGTCTAAAGTGCTGAACAGAGAAGCTCCCCCAAGAGCAAGTTCAAGTGTTAATTAGCCACACGTGAAAATAGAAAATTAAGATGCAATCAGAGATACACGGACAAAACAGAAGCGGTGCCTGGTGTTTTAAGTGATGCACCTGAGATTCCTGGTAAGGCATTTAGGGAAAGTGCTCTAAATAGGTTGCAATCCAAGACCACGGTGGAGGAGACATGCAACAGCCCCGAGAAAGAGGGAAGTCACTCAATACAAAGTGCTGGAGACGTGGATGGGCTCCACACCTCATCTCTGGAAGCCTGTGAACAGTGGAGGAGAGGACAACAGGACTGAATGGAGCTGAATGCACACAAGGAGGATCTGGTGCCGCACACACGCTGAGGACCTGACTACTGCAAACCCATTCCAGTGCGAGGGAAAGGGAGAAAGCACACATGATCTTCTGGTGCAAAAACTAGGTGGCAATACATGAAACTAGGGGGTAACAGATTTTAACAAAAACAAGACAGGAAAAAAAAAGGCTACATAATCCAGCTTGGTTAATAACATCAGCAGATTTTTAAATCCTCTTTTCTTATGAAAGGAGATGACAGATAAAAATCTGCTGTTTCTGACAAACCCAGAAAGATCGTGGTTTCCCTTCAGCGGGCAAGCAAACTGGTTAGAGAGGCAGAAAGACAATTTTCTGCAGTTGATGGAGCTCAGGGCTGGATTTTGGCTGGCCAGCAACCTTCAGCAGACAGCACTTTACCCTTCTGCTGTCCATGAAGAGCCTGTTTGGCTGAGCAAAAGGAGATTCCATGTAGAAAGCTGTTTGCGGTGGTGGTGGAATCTGATTCAGATGCTTCAGAGTATATATATATATTTTATATTTATATATATATATATTTGGAAGGCATAGTGGGAGCAGAAGCCCCAGCAGTAAGCTCCCTATTGGGACAGCATGGCTTTAAAGCAGAGCTGGTTCAAACACTGGGAAGAGCTCAAGCAACAAAAACCACCTAAATCAGATGATTTATAGTTGGAAAACTGGAAACAGATAAATGTAAAGGTATCATCTGCCATCCAGATGGTGCAGTCCTTGCATAACAAAAAAGTTGCAGGGAGAAAGAAGGAACTAAATAACATCTCGCACCCAGAGACAAGCTCTGAAGGATGCTCCAGTTTAGCAGTTTACTTGTTTCTCTGATAAAAATCCCTTCCTATGTCACTTGGTGGTAGGAGCCAGGACCTCCATGCCTAGTCCTGAGGCTTATCAGCAGATCCTGGCCATTCTAGCATCACTGGCTCTCAAAGGAGCACTCTGCATCCTCCTCAGGATAAAAAATTAGGAAAATGTTGATAGTACCAGCCAGCTGCTAGACAAGTTTGAAGCTGAAGGAGGAGCAGGAGGCTCCCCAAACCCTCCCCTGGAAAGCTGCAGCTTTATGGAAGGGATTGCATGGTAGCGTGTGGCAAAAACCCACACGCAGAGCCATGACCCAGGAGGCCCCTTCCCAGCTTAGGTTCCCCCTCGCCCCACAAGTGCTGAGTGGCTGCAAGGCTGCAGCAGCCCCTGCTTTGATATTTCATAGGGGCTGATCTTCAAGAATCCCAGCAGATGCAGGGGAAACTGAAGCTGCTTCCCCACGTTCCACAGCAGACGATATGCGATGGTCACATGGATTAGGCCCTTTGAACAAAGACCCAGGATGATTTTAAAAGCAAATGAGGTTTCGTTTCCTTCCCCGCACAGGTTTGTGGCTCTGAGTCCTGCACAGAGCTGAGCAGAGGGTGATGGAAAAGACAAACACCAGCCTGCAGTGATGCTGAACTGAGCCCTGTTAGCGATGGACGTAACCCACAGGGAAGCTGTCAGTGTGCAATACAGCTAACACAGGGGAAGAGGAAGACAATGGGCAAATTCCTCAGCCCAGAGTTGGCATCTTATGGTGTCAGAAAGCAACAGGAAGGCACAAGCAGAGATCACCTCTAAGAGAGAGTTTCGGGGAAGATTATGAGCAATTACACCTCGTTACAATGGTGATAAATGTTTAACTGCTGCATATCACTGCAACAAGAACCTTAACCCCTGGCACAGGACCCATACCCGGCCACAACCAGCTCTGGCTCTGTCAGTGGGATGTGCCATATGTTGCATTGGCAATTCTTCACAAGCTTTTAATGCTGGCCCTGCCATGCCAGGTGCAAGCTCTTAAAACACCATTGTATGTAACAGTAAACCCAGATATGCTTTGTTCTGGGGTTGTGTTTATCTTGGAAAGCAACTCAAGTTCATTCAAACTCTACTCTAGAATGACCCTCAAAACCAAATAATCTCCTTTCTAATAAAGCAGAGTCCCAAAGAAAGCTTTATTTGCTGGAGAGGATTTACTCTGGGAGATCTGAGCCCAGGTAGTAGTACACTGCAGTACACATACCCTGTAAAAGCTTCTAATAGAAGCAAATGCACTCCAGTCCCTTCCTTTTATCTTGTGAAATTTATTTCCTTTCCGTGGCGTGCCATGCCACTGCAGCAATCCATCACCCTGTGGTTTCATCATGTAAATTACAATTTGTCCATATCTATACGCTTTGTCAAACGCGAAGATTAAAAGCTGCTAACAGATGTGTTTTGGCACCAATCTTCACATTCATATCAAACTTGCTCCTTAAAAATACAGATTTGCACACAATTTACAAAAATTAGGTGAAAAAACCCCAATCCTGTACTTAATGCAGACATTTTGTATCATATTTGTTGGGGTAACTGCCTAACTTAAGTTGACTGGTGAAGGTAAAATCATGTTCTTGTAAAAATGCCATCCTCTTGGCATAATAAAATCTGGTTTTTTATTTATCTGTTGGTACCTTGTCAAACCCATCCTATTTCCCAGTCCTGCATAAGGGAAATTGCTTGCCTTACATCCTTAGCCTTTTCCAACTCACTGGCAATTGCAGCTGGACGCACATACCTGGTAGAAACGGCACCACTAAAGCACACGCCTATCAAGTGTGCATGCCTTGGTCACAGCCTACCACAAAGCCACCACAAGTCAAGATAAACTGATCTGTGCAAGCAGATAAAGTTCAGAGAATCAACCAGATTCTTTTTCATCTCTTTCCCAAGGCAAGGAATAGCTGAGGAAGGATGACAGAGCTCCAACCAGGGACAGTCCTGCAGGGAGCTCCCACCAGCTGCCAGACAGCCAGAGCCACATTTCATGCTCCCACTCTACCCTCAAGTTAACATTAAGAACGTTAATAATAACATTTAAAATCCTGTCAGCTTTAATAACTATTTATAACAGCACTGATAACTCAGGCTTTCTTATTTTCCAAGCTTGCACAACAACAGCGTTGCCACGCCAGCAGCACAGCCACCAGAAAACATAAAAATCCAACAATATGAAAATAAGCACAGGGACATTACTTTTGTTTTATACCATGTTTTCCTTGCTAAAAAATGAACGGGGGCACTACTGGCTACAGAAGACTGAAGGAGTAACTTCTGAGCGACACAGAAAGATAAAGTCATGATTTCAAAATCACACTTCAAAGCTGACTGTGGGATGCTACAGGTGAGCAGTCAGCTTAGACAACTGAAGTGTCAATTTTTGGGACCAACACAACCTTACTTACATCATTTTTTCCATCTCTCAGTGTTGTGCAAGAGGATCATCTTGGCCCACGCTGGGCCAGACGTTCAGCTCCCTGTGAGGCAGAAGATCACTGGGGAGGCTCTTGGTTTGCTTCCCCACCCCAAATATTCCAACGAAAGTGCTTTGGAATTAACTACGCATTTAACCAATTTTGCTGGCCCGGTGCTAGCACATGAATAATTCAGACAGCATCTGTTTCAACCACAGAGTTGGGCCTCTGAGGTCTTGCAGAAGGGAGCACATTTAGGAATGATATTTGGGAACTGCAAGACACTGTGTCTCATCAGTATTTGCTACCCACGGTGACGTTTGCTGCAGCTTTATCTTGGGCAAGGAAAAGTTCAAGAGTACATTTATACTCGATTCCCTGTTTCCAGCTTGGTCCCCCCACTCCAGATGTGACACTGCCCAGAGGAACAGCAGAGCTCCTGAGAATCACACTCGACCTGCTCAGTCTCAACACTGACGTGTCAGAGGGGAAACACCATGTGCTTGTCTCCCCCAAGAGCACCCCCAGCCCTCGTGGGGCACGGGGGACCTCAGGGTGCCAAGGGGATGCCTCTCCCCCCAAAAACTTAAGTAACAATGCCAGGACCAGCATCTCCTGCAGGACCTGCCTCTCCCTGCCTCAGACACCGCGGATCATGAGGAATGTTCCGTTTGCTTTAATGAGCAAAACAGCAGGAACATTTATCTGTGTGCAGCTACAACCAAAAACATCCTTAGTTATCCCTCACATTGTTTTCAAAATTAGCAGCCGAACCACAGTCAGGGGGGGAGGCAAAGAAAGGAAAGAACAAAACCAACCCAGTGGACTGAAGTGCTCCTGCATGACGCCCTCGGCTCCAAAGCCGCAGCCACGTGCTCCCAGGCTCCTAAATCTGCACTGACTGCTGCTCCAGAATGCTTTGAAGGCTGTGCCTAGCACAGACCCTCGGATGGCTGGAGCTGAGGCAGATGCAGTCACATTCTTGGCAGGTCTTCTCAGGGTCATCTTTGATGTGCAGAAGTGCTTGGTATTGTTTTCTGCATTGATGTTTGCCCTTGGTACGTGGAAGGCAAGGTCTTTGTGCATGGCAGCCCCTCGATCTGGCCCACAACCTGCTGCCTGGACAGCACTGCCTCTTTGCAGGACCTCCTGCTACACTAAAAGGCCTTCTTGGCTTCTCTGGCCATTTCTCAGTTGCCCACGAAGCAGAAGTGCTGCCCCTCTGTCCCCTCCCAGTGGCATGCAAGCAGCACATTCCATTTCTGTCACTTCCCTGGCAGGGTTTGCTCTTGCCTGAAGGCTGCCCTGCTTCACTGGATAGAGCAACATGAACTTCTTCCTGAAAGAGGATTATGGTCACGTTCCCTTTAAGTCAAGCCAAGGACAAAGACAGCACCGAGGGAGGCTGGACCTTGGCTCTCTGACTAAACTTTTGGACCCTCAAATGGTAGTTCCGAGGGGCACAACTTTGACCAAAGCGAAAGCTCAATGCCCTATTGCTTGTGGTGACCCAGGCCTCATGGTTTGATTATTTCCACCACCACTTCTCCTAAGCCAATGTCTGGTCCACACTGAGCATCCACGCCAAAAAGGGCAGGAGCCACGGATCAGGGAGCTCACAAAAGTCACAGGAGGTTGGCTGACACAGGTTCCAGCTCAGAGCAAAAGGGGTTAAAAAGCTCCTGGGCTCCCGTTGCAGCTTTGGAGTGGTGTGGGAAGGCAATCACCTGTTCCCTCTGCAATTCTCTACATAAACAGTTTGAAGAAAATTCCCTCCTTGGCTGATATCATTACACTCCATTAGGGAAGAAATGCCAATGCCAAGAAAGCTGACCTCCCCACCCACCATGAACATCTCCAGCAGTCTCATCTCATCTGCTAAAGTCACCTGAGGACAGCAGATGAGGAGATAGGTGCATTATTTCATACGGTTCCTATCTGTGCTTCCAAACCAAACACCATTTCTTGCATACAATTTCCAAGCTGCTGCTTTTCCCAGGGTTCCCAAGGATAGGCTGGAAGACCCTTTCCAGCAGCTCGGATGCTTTGGTGGCAACTGCATCTCACATGGCTTTCGGTTCCCAAATGCTTGCTGGGGAAGTGATTCAGGAGCCTCCTGAGCTCCCAGCAGTTCAGCCTCAAATGACAGGACACAAGGGCAAGAGGGAGAAGCAGCAAAAGAGTCCCAAAACACCAGTTCATCAGCATAGATTTCCTCAGGGGCTCCAGAAAACTCTCACCACCTCTACAGCTGCAGGAGGCCACATCCGCAAGTGCCCGTGTGCAGGGAGATGGTGACACAGATGCAGTGGCTGCACACTTCATCCTTCAAGTGCCTCTGCTGCTGACCTCCAGCGAGACCTCTCCTCCCAGCTCCTCCTGACCCTACCAAATACTGCCAGGGAGCTCAGTCTTTGATTTCAGTTCTTTTTCCCCCCCCCAAACAGGGACCTCTGCTCCATATCTCTAGCTGACCTGCACCCTACAAGCCCCACTGCACTTTGCCCTCCAAGGTGTCGTGACCCTCAACAAGGCTGCAGTTCTAATCACATGTAACTAATTACACGAACATTTCTGCAGCTTGAGAACTGCCCAGTTGCAGGTTCTCATCCTTTTTCGGTCACTCAGGGGCTCTGGCCTGTATTTGTTCCTTTTTTCCAGCCCTGGCTGGGGCAGGAAATGTCACTGCTGGCAGCAATTTAACCCCGCTGAGCTCAGCGGTTGTGGAGGGCTCCGTGGCAGGTGAGTGCTGGGGGCACAGGCAGATTTCCGTCTCCCAAGGCAGGGCAGGAAGGTCAGGGAGAAAGCACCCAGTGCCAGCAGAGGACAGAGGGAAGGGCTGGAGGCCCCCAGCCCGTCACAGCCAACCTCAGAGGCAGGGCACATCCCCAGCAGGCAGGAACAGCACCCTGGGTTTTCGGCTCAGATCTGGAGAATTTTGTACTTCTTGGGTCCAAAGGAGGGAATATGGAGAGGTGAAGACTTCGGCATCAAAATCACAGGGTTTGGACAGTTTGAAAAAAGCCTGTGCTTTCTCTCAGCACCACAGAGCTTTCTCTCTGTTGTGTGTTCAGACTTCTGACCCATCCAAGGCCAAAGGAAAAGTTATTTTCTAGCATTCTGGCTCAGAAATCAAGCACACTTACAGCTTTTCAGTACCCTCCCTTCTTCCACCTCTTTAGTCCCAAACTCAGACAAGAACAATAGCCTTCTAAATGCATCTCCCTAGTGAAGATGTAAAAATATCTAGGATCATTAAAAAGCCATCAAGGCCGTTCCACTGCAAAGAGCTCTCTGCTCTCCTGATAGTACCCCGGGAAAGTGTACAGCTGGGCCTGGCAGGAGTTTGTTTTTCTCCTCCTGAGGATTTTCAATTAAGTATTTTTTACTTACTTGTTACAAAATGCATTAAAAGTAAAACTACCTTGCATTTCTTTGGACATTTTTTCCTAAAGAAAATGAAGATTTAACCCTCAAATTAATCCCTGGTATAAGCAGTTCTTGCACTACAACTCCTGAGTAAAAATAATAAGGAAACAAAGTCAATGGAGTCATTATATAGAGCTCAGCAAAGCCAGGCTAATCTATACATAATGTGGGAAGCCCCAAAACACAACCACAGAGCAGCAGGCATAAAAACATCAGCTTTTAAACTCATGTCTAGAATTTCCCATTGTGTCTTGCGAAATGTGATGTTAGATTTCCACTGAATGAGATCAAAACACTACAGAAAAGATTATCATTCCTCCTACCACTGCAACTAAAGCAGCACGGACTTTTGTTACTGCTTGGAAAAGTCAATCTGCTGTAGAATTCCCAGCACAACTTGTGAAAGTGAATTGGAAAGAGCAGCAACTGTGATTGTCCACGGCACGTGAGCTATTTCTGCAGCTGCGTGGGACTCTGGGTAGCTTTCCACACTCGAGCAATTAATTCTAGGGTTGAAGGCAACTCTACACTCGAGGATCTTCAAAAGGGAAAGAGAAATCACGACGCCACCTCGGGTTCACGACTCTGATTCGTAACAGATGCGGGGACCGTAGCCCTTGTGGTTCCGTGTCAAGGCTGGAGACGTTTTGATGAATTCTGAGCAGATGGAGCATAAACACGATCCCTCACCCATGCACATTTACTGCCGATCAAGTGATTGCACATTCCCAAAACTGCACTGGGGCTTAACGGCCAGACCTCCCACCCGAATGTTTCATCCACACTCTACACCAGTGCAAACCCCATCCCCAACCACAAGACCTGCCACGCAGCCACAAACAAGGGCCACCAAATCTGAAAGCCCAAGCAGGAGGTCCACAGGCCTGGCCAGTGACCTGGCACACAGACACGTGGCCTCGGCTGGCACTGACCCTCCCTCCCAGCACACGATGGCATCCCTCAGGCTGGAAGATTCTGTGGGCTCATAAGAGTGGCCCACGTCACACATGGAGCTCCACACACCCATCCTCAGCCAGCAGTACACATCTAACACATCAGACACATCTACCTTGAGAGTCATCACTAATAGGTGGGGAGGCAAGGGGTCCAAAAACCTAAACCTGCCACCGTTAACTTACAACTAACTCACAGAACCTGGATATATTAGTACAGCAACTCTTTCCTCGCCAATATTCTCTGTCCTACCACACATGTGCATGTTTATTGCAGGCTGTTTTATTCATTTCTCTTCAAGAAAAATTAACATGGAAGCAGACTTTTTTTTTTTCCTATCCTCAGAGAGAGTATTTTAACATTATCCCTGTAAGTCAAAGAAATGTGAATAATTATCTCACTTAACAATGCTGCTTGTGCTGCCTACAAAACTGTGTTCTGCTTCTAAGAGCATCTGAACAGCTATTCTGGTTTACTTTTTTCTTTTTCCTTCTTTCTGGCACCTAGGGTGATTCAAACTCCTGCCTGCTCTTTCAGCCTGGTGTTTTATTACTCCGCAACCAGCTAGAGAGAAAGTAAACCTCTCTCTGCCCCATTAAATTATTGCAATAAATCTTTTACAGCCTCCAGGAAACAAGCTGAGTTTGTTAAAAGGAAATCACTAATATTCGTTATCTTACATAATCACTTTGAGGGGATTATTGATTGTGCCCTATACCATACAACTCTGACTAAAATTAAAGATAAACCTCACGTCAAAAAAAAAAAGTCACCCCACATAAACAACTCCAAAGTGATTTATATGAAGAAGGAGGTAAACAGTTAAGTGACCAACATATTGCAGCTGTTTGATCCCCCCCAAAAAGTGACCTTACCATAAATGTTTGAGGTCTAACCTGTGCCCTGTGTGTGGCACCAAGTACAACTGGCTTCTGCCCTATGCATATGGCTCCAGCTTACTGTTATCACAGAAGTGCTCTTTGCTCATGTGAACTGCCTCTCCCCACGCCCAGGGTGAGGAGCAAATCATCAGCAGTTCCATAATGGATGGCTGTACCATCCATGACTCACTGTAATTTAAAGGCAATACGAAGTAGAAGATAAGGCCATTACACAAGCAAACATGGTTATTTCCACTGCAGAAGGGATTTAATTTCCTGCTGTTACTGTTCCCTAGACAGGAGCAAGGCACCCCCCTGGGGAACATCCCTGCTGCCGGGCTGCAGCACTGGGTGGTGGCGTTCCCAGAACGTGGCTCTACCACGCAACAGCGCAGCCTACACAGACGGAGTTTGGTCCCACCAGCACTCAACTGTCACCAAAGCCTTTAGGAACTAGTCAGGACAACAGGGAAAATGCTACCCATTGTGGGACTGTGGGACACGGGAACCACCACGAGACGGAGCTCACCGCAGACACTTTGCTGACGACGTCCCTGGCGACGGCGAGGCCCTGCGCGAAGGTGCGCGCGGCCACGAAGGCTCGCGTCACTTGCAGCTTGAGCTTCCGCGGCACGTCCCCGAAGGGCTTCAGCTGCTCCGTGTACTTGCTGACACACTCCAGGTACTCATCCGTGAAGTGGTACTGGGGGTTGACCAGCCTGAACATGCGCTCCAGCAAGCGCGCCCAGAACTCGTTGAGCATCTCCTCCAGGTTGACGTTGCCGCCCACGTAGTAGCGCTTCAGCTCCACAAAGAGGTCCTTGAACAGCTCCGAGTTCTGCATGTACAACCGGCCGTACGTCCGCACGAACATGTCGTTCAGCGACTTCTCAGCGTTTTCGAGAAGTTCTTTGAAGAACTCTAGAAAAGAGGAAGGGAAGAGACGGTAGGCACGGGCATTGGGGTGGCGTTCACACACACACCCACAATCACTGCAACCAGAAAACTCAGCCCAACGAGACCACCATCCAAATGGAATGGAAGGTGAAAGGACTCTCTAAAAATTTTCAAGTAATTTCTATATCTCAAAATTTTTGATTACTCTTCATAAACCAACCCCCCATCTTCCTCTAGATTAAAAAACTTGCATAAGTGAAATCTCTTTTGATGCAAATTTGAGTGCCATGACAAGAGTCAGCAAAAAGACAAAAAAAGTGCACCAGTTTCTTATGTTTCCATTCAGTCATCTTAAAAGAAGTTATTTCAAAGCACAAGACTATCAGAAAGAAAAAAGGGGGTTTTGTTAAACAGATGTTTTACACAAATGGGCCTTTCTTTTCAGTTCTTCACAATTCATTTTCCGAAATGATCATAAACCAGCGCGAAAAATGAACAAATTTCAATACATTTTAAAAACAAATCCAAAAATCTACCCCCAAGTTCTTTCTCATGTCTTGCAAGTTTGTCATCTCTCAGGGCATGACCCATCTCTAATTACTTAATTGGTTCTGATTGCACATGGGGCTTCAGATGTTCATGGCACTTCAAAAAAGCCCCACAATTATACCAGAATTTGCTCAGAATACAAGGTTAAACACTTCACACAAGAACAAGAGATTTTTCAAAGGACAAAGGATGGATGGGGGCCCGTGGGGTTTTTATCATTTTCTAAAAGCAAATCCACACTTTGGTCCACCCTCTGAGAGCACTGCATAGCCCAGAGAGTAGCCACTGCCAAAGTGCCATCACTGTGTCTTGGCAGTGCCACATACACTGATAACAAGTTCACCTGATGACATCTGCCGTGTCAGACACAGACAACAACATGCTCCACCAAGACCTTCCCACCAAAGCCCCGGCACGTGGATCCAAGCCCAAACCACCCTGCCAAAAACCTTTGCATGGGAGATTCAGCACAGATGACTCAAAACAAGAAACAGGGGAGGGGTCCAGCAGGCGAAAAGCATTTTGGCTGTATTGGAACAAAACTCAGCGCTATGGGGCCTTGGGAAGGAGCTGAAGAGAGCAAGGTTGAGCGTGGCTGGGACAGAGCACCCCGTGCCACGCGTGTGCTCCAGCCCCACGGGGACACCGGCACCCCGGGGCACACGGCGCGGGCAAGGGAGCGTAGCACTTCATGCATGCCACCAGCAACTGAGGATTCTGACCTCTGCTTTTCTGTGACTCATAGTCAATAAATATTTTTTAATAAAACATGCCTCTGTGGTTTTTTAAATCCTCAAAGGAGCAATGTTTAGGGCCAGAAGTTGTCAGAAAGAGGGGGAGGGGAATATTTTGGCCCAGTGTGAATTTAAACCTTGTTAAAAGATGTTAAAAGTATGCTGAAGTTCAGATTTTCGTCTTCAAAGTGCTCCAGTACAAACAAAGCCTAACATAGAAAACATTTTCTGGAAAAACTGAAACATTCCTTGAGTTCCTGATGAACAAAGTCATGGGGTTCAGTGCCTGACATGGCTGTATATAATGCAGCCTCTTAGGAGTACAAGAGAAATGATCCAGGGAAGAGGAGATTGATTTCAAACACCCAACATGTCCTCTGTCCAATATCAGCAGGAACCTCCACTTTCGTTCCCATGACTGGCATTTCCTCTCCAGGAAGATTTTTTTCTGTTGAGTTTATACTACAGAGATTAGCTTAGTGTATATTAATTTCTAATTCACTTAATCATTTGGAAGGCTCACTTCCTTCCTTTAGTCAGACCTTTAGTATCACCAAATAAGTTGTTTATTTAAATACTTGTGTGCCAGGCAGAAGACCTTCCAGATGCATCTGCAAACTCTTCAAAAAGAATTAGATTTTGAAATTATATTGATGGCAAATCTATTAGATTGTTCTAACCACCACTCTAAAGAACCCAAAGCAATGTTTTAAGCCAAGAAAGTTGGCTTACATACGTACATATTACCATAACCAATTTATTCTCCTGCCCAAACTCATTTTATTGGTTACACTCCAAAGTGGAAGTTGAATAAACTGTATCCAGGCTTTAGAGCGCTTCATCTCTTAGCAATTTTTCATGTGGCTAGAACTAGGTATGTTCATTAATTATCCTGAAAAAGCCTCTGCAATCTAATTAGCAGCAAATACCTGTGCACCTGCTGTCTTCCAGCCAGCAGCTTTTCCTTGCCCGAAAGGAAGATAAATAAAGGAAATGAAAACCTCCCACCAAAACCAGGTGCTTCTAAAAGCCCAACACAACACTGCTGAAGGAGGCAGCCCGCACACACAAAGCCATCATCTTTGGCTCCAGCTCCAACCACCATTTTCATGGGCAGAAAACACCCATTCTTCAAGTGCCGCTTCCCAAATAAGAAGGGAAAGAGGGCAGGGAAGGCTGTGTGCCTGCAGCACGGAGTCCCCATCCACCTCCTACCCTTGAAAGCTCCCCTGCTAGCACATGCCTGCATTCCCAAACAATGCCAGACAGGATGCCCCAGTGACTGGTGACAGTGGCTTGGCCTGTGGGTGCCATTGCTGGCAGCTTGAGGTTCCTGGGGTGGAGATGAGGTTGGGGTGGTGGGGAGGAGTGATGCCAAGCATGGCACCAGTGACAAGGCACCACCAGACACCAGCAAGCTGGGATGGACTCAGCAGTGGCACATACTGGCATCTTCCTCCATGCAAGGCACAGCACTCTCAACTTGATCAGTGGTAGCAATTAAATCATATATACAGGGATCTTTAGTCTAGCTATTGGCTAGTATAAGTCAGCATCCCCACTTTCTATCTCCACGTCAAGAAATCTGAAGGAACACTAATCGTTCCTCTGTGCAACCCATGGGCATAGAAGTCTATAATGAAGAGAAGAAAGCTCAAAAATCCTTTTTATGAGTTAAATGCTAATCTGACTAGTAACTCCCTACATCTAATTAGATATTAATTCTCCCCTTCACAGAAATGAGCTGATTAGCAAACACCAACGTAACCCAGCATTAACCTTGCCACCGCAAGAAGAAAAATGGCAGGTTCCTCTCTTACGTCTTGACTGTTTGCTGGGTAAAATAAATGACCACCTTTCATTTGTATTAGAAGTTGACTTGTTCTCAAACAAAGCAAACACACAAAGGCCTCGGTTGCTTATTTTACAGCACTGTAAAAGCACGTTTTACAGCTGTGTTGCGAGCAATCTGTACTCATTAAATTATCACTCCGACAGGCTTCCTGTGAAAAGCTGTCAAACACGAGCATTTTTCACAGACGACAAATCATACTTTGCCAGTGCTCTCTGAGACACTGCTATCTGGAGGGATGGCAGGCTCTCTTTTCCCTCCAGTTATCTTGTTTAACCTCCCCGAACAAGGGCTGGCCCCCCTGTCGACAAACAGGCACAAGCACACACACGGCCGGGAAAGGCTTCACGGGCTGACCCGTGGGACCAGCACATGGCTCAAAGGTCTCCCTGGTTCTCCTGGCTACGAGCAGAGCGTGGAGAGGTGGCTGGGTTAACACAGAGAGGATGGACCACGGACAAGGCGTTGGGTTCACACGGCACAGCCAGCTCTGCTCCAGCCTGACACAGCAGCAAGTCCACGCTGTGCAGCCTCAACACACCTCTGCTAAGTCCTGCTGATGCAAAGTCACCTTCTCGCTCAGGATGATTCTCAGCAGGACAAGCGCAGGGGTGAGGGGACCAGCACTGCTGGGCTGCCCAGTGGGACCAGAGCCACAAAACCTTTCCTAACACCAAGAAACAAGTTTAAAATTTTTCTGTACTGCAAAATAAATTCTGTGGATGCTACAAGCATCTTCAAAGGAAGATGACATTTCCAATGCAATTAACTTTCAGACACAGAATAGGCAGTAATCTGCAGTTGGGCAATCTACAGCTCTGGGGTCTGTTTATTCTTTTAACACGTTTGAATTTCAAGGTAGAATTTCAATGCCCAGCATTCGGTGAGAGTCTAGAGATGTCATGAAATGGTAAGAAAGACTAGATGTGACATATCTGGTATCTGCAATAAAAATCCTGGGGAAAAAAAGTCTCTGCTTTTGAATAAATCCATCTATAAAAGAGCACAGTGGGAAACACACCATAGTTACTTGGCAATTTCCTTTTTTCAGGTAATAAGACACATTACCTGTTTGCAGCTGGAGGGCAGACCAGCCCTGCCAGTAACCCAGCACAGGAGAGCACCACATCTCCCCAAGGTGCTTCCACATGACATCAGATTCCACTGCCAGAATAATTGAAAACAATCTTTCTTACAAATTGCAAATACATGAGCTAATTGAAGAAATACAATCACTCCACCTACTGTGAGACAGAGCAAATCCCACCTCCAGACAACACATCTACTCCCTTCGACTTTTGAACCCAGTATTTTTTTTTGATCTTGGATTCATGTCTTATCCAAAAATATCCTCTTTTTAAGTAAGAAGAGAGGTAAAGTTTTCCTTTTGCTTGTGCTAACATTTTCACGTATGTTAAGAGTGGGATTTTCACACAAGAGGGCTTTTGCTGAGGAGAACCTGGTGCTGTAGGGCACAGTCCTACCTAAATCAAAAGCAGCTCCTGGAAATGAGTTGAACACATCAAAGGGGCACATTCCCCTCCACCCACAGGCAGGTCTGGTATTTCCCTGTGAGCGCTGGTGACAAAGGAAGAAGCAGAAAAACTGCCTGGTCTCAGCTGCCACCACCTGCCCTGCGTCAGGACCAGAGCACCAGCGTCCTTTTCCTCTCCAGCCTTGCCCCAGGCAAAGTCCTCAGGGCTGAATCTGTTGCTGACCACTGCAGGAGGGCAAAGTTTTGCTCTGAATTTCCTGATCTCACATTTATTTTGGAGAATAATTTCACACAGAGAAGCACAGTGCTCCACAGCACCCTGATTGCTCCTCTTCCAGCCTCTGCAAAGATTTAAACCACCAGTGACCCAGGACTCAGCACCCAAACCCCCCCCATTTTCTAAAACAAAGGAAACCATAACTGTGGTGCAAAAAAGGTAAGAGTTTATCCAAGAGCTCAGCAAGGCTGTTGAGCCAATGTGCTTCCTACAGACACCCATCTGTTGGCCACGTTCAGGCGTGCTGGTGTCCTTCCAAAAGGTGGCCAGGGCTGCCACACACCTTTCTGCTCCCAAAAGCCACCAGGCACACCGTGTTTCCCACACACCAGCTCTCCTTAGCTGAGAGATGAGTTTTCAACTGGCCTTATTCTGTTTGAGGTCTGCAAGTGAACTACACAAGCAGATCCCAGGTAGACACGCAATTACTCAAGACACCTTAAAAACCAAATAAAACCAGGTTCAAGCATGTAGATGGAACATGCTGAATTTTATGGGCACAATAAACTAGTTTCAGATAATTTGCCACCCAGCGTTTCAGGCATACTCTTTAATACGTTGTCCAGATTATGATTAATTAATGACCGTCTGTCTTACCAAAACCTTTAATTTGCTTGTCTGCATAGACAATTATGCTTTCTAGTGCGTACAGGAGAACACTGCCACAAAGAGATTAATTATGTTTTCTATTTCAATGGTTTACTCATAAACGTCCACAACAGCAGGATGGATTTGCAGACGAATGGTCCTGCCCAGCCATGGCCCCGCAGGCGGTGCCGCAGAGGGGCCGGCACCGGCACCGGCACCGTCCCAGCCCCTTCCCAGAGGTGGATGCAAACTCCACCCTGCAGCTGCTCCCAGCACGAGAAGCAAAATTCAACCCAGACAGATAAAGGGAATTCGGAAGAAAAGAGACAAATGTTTCACAGCTCTCTTCACCTGGAGGCTGGAGCCATCCACAGCCATGCCGCCCACTCCAAAGGGAGAAGAGGGATCATTTTTTTCTGAACGTGCTTCATTATTTTTAATATGCCTTCGCTTCCTTTATTGCATATACTGCATTTGTAATTTCCACCAGGGAAAAACAAACCGTAGCTTAACAACCTTTTTCCGGAAGTGTTGAGAAACCGATGAACACACAGTGTTAACACATTTATGGAATATGAACTCAGGAAGGGCAGGGCAGATCCACAAGCTGTTTCTGTGTCCTGTTTTCAAACATGTGTTAGCACTTATTGACATGGGAAGAACTCTTTCACAGAGCTTGAAGCAGCACAGGCTTAAATCTTGCCAGTGTCACAGCAACAGCCCCAACATGTGAACCCTGGAGAGCTGGGAGGAACAACAACATCTCCCGAACTTAGCATGACTAGTGAAAAGTCGACAATAACAAGAACTGGGGCACAGTCTCATGGGTTAAACAAACAAACGACCAAAACCCAGGATTTTTGGAAGCTCTTGTTCCTAGAGCACCATGGGGCTGGTAGGAGCTGAGAAGAGCAGCGCAGAAGAAAACACACAGTGCCAGACACCACCACCACACCGAGACTGAGCTCATTAGAGAAAAAGAAGCAATGAAGAAGGAGGGAAAACAGTGTTGGAGACTGCTGTCTGTGATTCAAGAAACAAACAGCAGCACATCGCATCCTGCTACACACACCAGTCATTCCACAAATGAGGAAAACAGTGAGAAGAGAAATGCCCTTGGTCCCCTCTTGGTCCACCCCGTTCTGTCACATCCCACGCAGCAGGATGAGCTTGCAGCCTCCTCATCCCTGATTTCGGGGACCATCACTGCTCATGCATCCCTGCCTGGGTCAGCTGCAGTGGGTTTCTCCCAGTGTTGCCATGCTGCCTCCTCCCTGAGCAGCAGGTCCATCGTTCCCAGCTCTTCGATCCCCCTTCCTTGCAACAACAACTCAACAGTGCTCTTTCCCCGTGCACCTCCCTTGCTGCTGCTTCTTTTCCCTCCATTTTCAGCTCTTCCCTCCACTCCCCCCATGTCTCATTTCCACTGCACCCATTCGTCCATCTCAGCTGACCTTTCAGACACATCCATGACTTCTCAGCTGCTGCTGACCCACATCTATTCAGTACCAACAGAGCAACTTCCCCACCCCTCCAACAGCAAACTCCTGTTCGCCTGGAAGGGAGCTCCTCCAGACTGCCCCCCACACCCCCTCAACTCCAAGGAGCTTCCTGGGACACTCCCTAAGCTATTTCACACATATGTTTTCCCCAAGCCTCCCTTCCTACTGCTGTCCAAGGGTGCCAGGAGGGCCCTTGGGGATGGCTTTCTCGTTCCCATTACCTCAGCTGCCCTCATCTCGTTACTCCTGCACTCAGAGCTCTTCAAGCTGGGGCCGCCTCTTATTTGTTCAGCCAGTATGAGAACAGCTGTACACTAAGACATCACAGCACATTAAACACTAACAAAAGAGCTCCAGCTCCACACCAGTGGGTTTTTACACCCTCAAATCCACCACAAGATCCCAAAACGCCGTCACCTCAACCCACATCAGGAGGAGCAGCTACCAGGACTATGCACACAGGGCTGGTGTGCAAGAAGGAGGAAGAGAGAGTTAATTTTAAACAGACAAACAATAGCTCATTGACCGGTTGACAGCAATTAGTAACCAGAGAGCACCAGGCACGTTTCCTGTAGCCAAGTACAAAGGCTGCTGCCCGCATCTTGGCTTTTGGGGAGAAAACCCAAACGGGTAAGAGCAGTTTACCTGTGACCTTAACAGCAGAACTGCTTGGACCTGAGGAGCGTTTGATGCCTCCAAGTCCGTTCACAAAGGGCTTTTGCCCATTGCTAAAGTCTTTGCTCAGTTACAAGACCTAATCTCTTTCTTCTTCCCCCATCACAACCTACTGGGCAGGAGCTTCTCCTCCCTTTGAGATTTCCTCCTTCTGGGATAACCTGACTTTAGGATCTTTCCAAGCCTCCCAAGGGGAGGTCTAGTTCTGAGACTTCCAGACAAGCATCACACTCCTCAATGAACAGGACTAAAAATCATGGTGGTTTATGTACCTCCTTAAAAACCTCCAGATGGAGAGGAGCCAGTGGAACAAAAACAAAGAATAAACAAACTTCCAAGGCTCAGACAGCAGACAATTTGTTTCATTGCTGTTGCAGTGAGTGGGAAAGCACAAACAAAAGCCCAGAAGTGGGATTTTCTAAAGGAAGTGCGTTGGTGGTTGCTCCTGTCACCTCGGGTAAGCACCACTCCAAAACCAAGTCTGAAGGAGCCTCTTTGCAACTGCTCCTTCCACAAAACTTGAGGGACCTTTCCGCTGTTTTCTGCCCTGGTTGGTATGAGGTTTGGTGCCATCCCTTCCAGGAGAGGGAAGAACAAGGCTGTGCCTTTTTGTAGACGTGAGCAGCAGCAGATAGACCAAACCACCCTGTTATTTGTCCACTCACAATGCAGTCAGCAGCAGCACACTCACCCGAGGGGGGTTGCAGTTGGAGAGCTCTCTTCACCACACAGGTTTATTCAAAAGCTCCAACATCACGCAGCTCTGGCTCAGCAAAGGTCTGCCACATCTCTGCTCAGTGCTCCTGCTGTGCCACACACCCGGAGCTGCCCCCAGAACTAACTCCGTGGTCCTGGGTGCCACGGACACGGGGGGACCCTGCCAAAGGAGCAGGACAAGGCCCTGGGTCTCTGCTCTTGCAGGCAGTTTCCAATAAAAGGGTTAATGTGAGATGGAGGTCCCCAAAGGGCAGTTATTTTGGTAAGGCAGAGCGCCCCGATGCTCTGCCAAATTCTAACTATAGGAGCAGCAGGCTGGGCACCTGCAGGGCTCGTCTTTCACCGTTTGCCTCCCCACGGCCTGAAGCAGCAGAAAAGAGACCCCCAAAAGCTCTCCCTGCTCCCTTCTGCCTCCTTCCCAGTCATTAATACATCCCAGCCATGTGCCCAGCAGCACCAGAACACCTCCCTGTTAACTCCTACCTGGAGACAGCAGCTGGAAGCCTCAGGTTATCTGAACAACAAAAACTAAATTCAGAAATGAGATTCCAGGGGTTTTTTTGCTCCAGTTTCAGCACAGTTTGGAAGGTATTTGGCCAGTGTTCCCCCAACCAGTCTCTCGGACTCAGCCACATGCCAGTTATTGGAAGTGATTCACACAGCCAGGAGTAACACTGGGCTCACACTAGAGGGTCAAGGGTACCCTGAGATGCTTCAAATAGGCACATCATCATCACACTTTGTACCTGTAGCTACTCTGTCCAACACAAACATGGAACCCACAAACAGGAATCCCCCTCGACCTGTGCAGCAGAGGAGTTGTGTGCACCATGGCCTCAGGGACCCCTGGCCAGCTCCTTCTTGGATTTGGTTTCTTTCTGCTCATTGTCCCAAAGGGGTTTCCTTGTACACGTCTGTATTTGTTTTCTCAAAAATGCTGATGGAAAAGTCAGGGGGGTGTATCAGAAACAAGACTCTCAGCACTTAACAGCTTCCCAGAGGCTGGCTCAGGCTGTGTTGTTTTGTACAAATCCTTCTGATGTCTGGGCACTGGGAACACAAAACCTACTGCCAGCCCAGCCCAGAAATGAACCAACCATTCACCTCTCCTCATTCCTGTACAACAGGGGCTGCAGAAGTGTGCTGCTTTCTCCAAATCTAGAGCATACAGAAGAAAGGAACAACACTTGACTAAGTGCAACAGCAAAAGTGCTGGTGAAATGCAGGGGCAGGAGAGACAAGGAGCTTGTGGGACCCAGCAGCGCCTCTGTGCACGGGGGACTGGGGCTCTGGCTGTCCAGTCACATGCAACCAGACTATTAAAAAAAAATAAATAAATCCTTTCTCTCCTCAGAAAAGGGCTTGGCACAAGTTACATCTTCCAAGAGACTCAGGAGGTGTCTTTAAAATGAAAAAAGTAAGAACATCTTATCTAGGAAGCAACAGAACAGCGGAAACACTGCAGAAGAGTTATGGGCTATGTCCTGTCCTGGCTCCAATTCCTCAAAACAGCTGAGCAATTTCCCCAAGGCACTGCTTGGCCAGCACAGCCCCTGGCGTGGAAAACTTCAGCCTCAAAGGGCAAAAGAGGTGAAAGTTTGAATTTAATAAATGAGATCGAGCATTTATGCAGTCTTAATGTCACCATTAATTCTATTAATGTTATTAATCCTTGAGAGAGGGGAGGGCAATAACTTGTGAAGATAAGGCACAGAAGATTTTACTTAAAAAAGAGAGGGGTGGGGTGTTTAAAGCCCTTTAAAGACTGCTGTATGACTGCTGTATGAGATGTCATTACAGCAGCTTTCCCTTGACTCTCATTATCACAGAGGGAGACACTTACTTGGTCAGAGAATCTCACACACTCATTTCCCACTGAAGCCCATAAACGTACCTGAGGGGATACCGGGGAAAAAGTGCAAATCTTTACCTCTCAAATCATTTATCAATGGTGAATCCAACAACTCACAAAGTGTTTTTTCTTTTATCCAAAAATCACTTCCCTTACTGCTGCAAATACATACCTTACTGCTGCACTGGGACCAGGGCAGTGGTTAAAATTACAACAGGAGAGACCTCCACGAGCAGACATAGCTGTACTGTAAGCAAATGTTTAGACAGGATCTATAAGATACAGGACTCCAAAGCTTACGAGTTGTCGCAGTGCCTGCAAACCAGACACAGGCGGGAGGGTCTGACGCTGCCACATTACGCATTAGGAGCCGAAATGACTCCTGGGCAGCCCTCTGGGGATGGATAATCAGCAGCTTGTTCCACGCTCCCGATTAAGAGGAGATAATCCATTTCTGTACAGCTTTGGTGTCAGACCAGAGCAATTCTGGCAACAGTTCCAACAGCACACAGTGCTCCAGCAACAGCTGATGCAAACACTCCAGAAGCCACAGGGCATCCCAGCCTCCACCCAAAGGACATGCTGCCACTTCCACTGTCCTTCTGCAGCAGCAACTGCTTCAAAGGTCAAGCACATAACGGAGGCAGGACAGGTTTGCCTCTCTTCTCAGACCTGAATGTCAAGGTCGAGAGATTAGCAGCCAAAGAACCCACAACAAACATTTCCAAAAGGCTGGAGGACAGGGTTTGGTGCTTGGGCTGCATCCTGGAGTGGCCATTCGCAGCATGGGCATGTGTCACACTGCAAGAGGAGTATCTGTTCCACTTGCTGAAGTGAATTTGGCTCCTGTAATAACTCATCTTGCCTGTTCAGTAACTCTGCACAGCTGTAGCACGGAGGATTTCATGTCAAAGAGAGAAAGGTGCACAGCTCTTTTTTGTCAGCTTTATTTTTGTTTGAATGGATTTGGCTATGAGTAATGAGGAAGCCCTGAAAGAACTGCAATTGGTAAATTCAGAGTATGACTCTATACAGAGGATGAGCTCCAGAAGGGATTGTGTCCTTGTCCCATCTCATCCCTAGAGATCAGGACAAATACGTGGGTCTCGATTGCCTCTCCTCCCTTTATTTTGGGCACGTAACATCAAATAGCGTGGGATGAACCCAAATGTGCCAGGCAGAACTGACCACAGCTAACCTGATGACCAGGACCCAAAGGAAGGAAATGCCACCCCACAAGCAGCCAAACACTCAACAGCAAGCTCTTAAACGAACAAAACACAGCAGCCTAGGGCATGGAAATCCCAAATTTTTGCAGAAGAGTCTGAGGACCTCAGAGGGGAGACTCCTCAACCTGCCCCAGCCACCAGCAGGAGCACTGCTGAAGGTGTGCCTCCAGCCTCCGTGTGACTTGGGCAGGAGGGAGAGAAGGAGTCAGGATTAAGTCTTCCAAGAGGTAAAGGATGGAGGGCAGTAATCAGTTCATCTCTGCTTCCATCCCAGGTAAGATTAAAAAAAATCCGTAAATCAGCTTTGTCTGCAGCAAATGAAGATTTAGATCTGATATTATCAAACACTCAAAGACAGAGCCATTAGGCTTTGGGACAGGCTGAGGAGGTTGCTAATTCTCCTTCATTAGTTTCGTGCAAGGCAGAGGAACACCCTTGAGGGATAGGCTGGGCACAGTAAATCCAGCTTTCAGAACAGCTGAACACCACCATCCCATTCCAGACTTGCCGGTCAAGGACTCCTCAGGCTAAAACGAGAGGGAGACCAGCACAGGTGGCACTGCAAGGGGCTGACAGGAGAAACAGAGAGCACAAACAGCTTGTACAGGGCTCCCTCCCAAAGCTCACCTATTTTGAAGCCTTGCACTTTGGCAGCACATCTTGGCCTAATATCCCCCTGCCCTGATGCAGCCTGCCCTGCAGCCACCTCTCATCCCAAAAACTGGCAGATGCACCTCGCAGGACGTCTGCCCCACGTCAGGGATGCTAATGCAGCAAACTGTGCATGCTCTTTGTTTTCAATGCAGCATTTCAAAAAGCCTCGTCGTTCATTTAAGGTGAAGCAGATGCTGCTCCTCTGGTCTCTTTGAAAGGGCTTATCTACGGGCTGGATTTCATTAAGTGCTTTGTTCTGCATTTAATAAGCTTGCAAGTCTAGACACTTTGGTTCTCCCTCCATCACCCCTTTGGTGCACCAGTAGGTAGAGACAACAGAGGTTAAAAGGGAAATATTTAGCTAGCAGATTTAGATGCTATCAAGACAATTGCATAATTCCACTTTGACTCACTGCAATTTCATACCCAGGGATTTTTTCTCTCACCCTAGTGCCAATTCCTTTTGAAAGAAAGAGCCTGTACCTGCTGCAGTAGCATAGAGAAGGTTCACTATGAGGTTTAAGGCACAGACTTTAGGATACTCGTAGAAAACTCAAGTTGACCCAATGACTGAAAAAGGGAGAAAAAGGTCCAGAGGAGCTGCATGGTGGAATCACCCTCTACTGCCAGATAGTGGTGGTGATGTACAAGGAGAACAACCATGTGAGCAACCCAGTCCACTCACCAGCTATTTCCATGTGCATCTGGCTGTCACCTCATTCCCCCAGCCAACAAGGACAGCCCAAGCAGCAGCCTGGTACCCTGCTCCTCCCTCCAGGGGATGTACAGGCACTGGGGCCACAGTGCCCAGGAGCACTGAGGTGCCTGCAGAGCCCCAAAGGAACCTACCAAGAGCTCAGCAGCAAACCAAGAGATGCTGCTTGGACCTCAGATGGGTGCTGTGCCCAGTGTCTGGGCACGAACTGCAGATGTTTGCAAGAGGTGGTCTCAGAAGAAAGGCACTGGCTGCACGGTGGGCAGTGCTGGAAGGCTGTGTGCCAGCTGTCTGCAAAGGGAGCCAGGCATGCCCTATGGAGATCCAGTCTGACAGGACACACTGTGGACCCGAGGGCAATGCTGAGACCAGTC
The DNA here is from genome assembly GCA_013396735.1 of Grallaria varia. Taxonomy (NCBI): domain Eukaryota; kingdom Metazoa; phylum Chordata; class Aves; order Passeriformes; family Formicariidae; genus Grallaria; species Grallaria varia. Next base: position 220,347 of record VWZG01009936.1, on the reverse strand, counting down.
ATCTGCTTATCTGTCAGCAGTTCACATCACCCCAGTGATGGGAACTCAGCCGAGACTTGTTCATTTTGTTTCCGACCCTGCACCGCACTTGAACCCTCGGCCTCCACACAAGACCAGCTCTGTGTTTATCTATTGCTCTGCTTAGCCCCAAAGGCTACAAGTGACATGGATACAAATTCTGTGGGTTCACAACATGCTGGGCAATACCAGCATTGCTGTGGGTCAGGACTGCAAGACGTGCATGCCACAATTACACGAGCTGCAGGGATGTACCAGCAAAACCAACTGCAATCTTACATTAGAGCAAAATGGCTTTTCAAAAGATTAATCAGAAAGAAAGACCTTCGGGAAACAAGCAGCCATAATCAGCAAATATTTCTCTCTCACAGGATTGCAAAACAAGGCATGCGCTGCCCTCTGAGCCACGAGTCATGAACTTTCCCAGCAAAGGGGGAGACAGACCAGAACGAATGCATAGAAAACAACAGGATGGGGATTTTTTATATTTTTATCCCAAGGAGAGCAAGTTCAAGGTCTTTGCACTTACCATCAAACTTCTTGTATCGGGAACTAAACATGGTTTGTAGGTGATTGCTGAGCTCTACGACGGCATTTCTGAAGTCGTGTTTACTCAGCTGGCTGTACTTCTCCTCCATTTCTTGAGAGCAGCACGTGTAGCCCTGCGAGCAGACCTTCAAGTGCTCACCTGGAAAACAGAGAAGAAAATATCCTAAGCTAAAAGGATTCTTTACATGAGGGCAAAGAGGTTGGCTCGCAAGGCAGGGGGTGTGAGGACCTGTAGCATCATCTCCTCCCAGGGAAACCCCCTGCCCCTGCTTCAAGTGCTGGACCAGCATATCATAACATGAATCTGCAGAGGAAATTTACAGCAATACATGCAGAAACCTTGTCTTTTTGCAAGAACATTCAAAAGTGCCCTCTTATTTATTCAGGTAATAAACGGAATAAATAGATACTCATCCTGTACAATATAATTTGAAGAACCAAAAAACTGACCTGTATACTCTGATAACTTTCATGAAGCTTTTGCTGAGTATTTTAATTACTTCTGACTCATTCAGTTAATACGCAACATCAATGGCAATGGCCCTTTTTGTACAGGCAAGTGCTGTTTCCTTCAGCCCTCTCCTGGTCCAGTTATCAGACGAGAAGTGATCTCTCAGAAGAACAGTTACCACTGACATTAATATATACTTGTTTTATGGAACGGCTCAGGAAAACACTTTATATTCCTAGCTCCTAATTTTACAGTTTTCTGTCATCATCCTGGGTAAAACTGGGGATTGCTTTTGGAGACAGAACAGATTTCTTTCCCTTCACCCTGAAAGATAATTTTTTCCTAACAGTCACCTGGCTGAAGCTGGCTTGGTCAGAAGGATCATCAAGTGCTTCAGTATCTCCCATAGCTCCATTTCTGAAACTCTCAGACAATCTGGACATGGGATCTGGCTCCATATAATTTGGTTTAGATGCCTCACAGCAGTGCAGGATGAAGCTGTCCCCTTCCAGCACCACCCGCAAAATGCTGCTCTGAAGTTCTGAGGGCCAAGATAAACCCTTGGCACAGCAAAGCTCAGCTCCAGCTCTCTGACAGCCCCACAACGTGGCACCACCACAGCCAGGTGGGCTGATGCTAAAGTGGTTCAAATCTGGGCAAATTGTGCAAATCTTTGTCAACACAGAAGATACGATCAAAACAAGCAGTTAGGATGAGAAACTCAACCTCTTCCAAGTCAGATGGTATTTTATAAGACACAGCCTACGTGTAAGCTGCTGCCTTCTCTCTCATTTCACACCCTGCTGCCAAACCGTATCCTCCATTCAGAGGAAGCAGATGGAGATGAGAAGGCTCTTCCCCACCTGCTCACACCCTGGAAGCCACCAAGGACCTCCAACCACCGTGCAGGTTCAGAGACTCACTGCTGGACCTGCAAAGAACTTGTCGGCCCCACGCAGAAAATAACCTCTTCCTGACAGGCTCTGCACCACACACTCACCAAGCAGCCACCCAGCCTACCTGCTGGAGCATCAAAAGTGCATTTGGAGAAACAAAAGCAGCTTTTGCACAGTGCAAAACAAAGCCTGCCTATGGCTACTAGGAGTGGTTGGTACTCTGCCTGCCTTGTACAAGATTTCTCAACATCTTCTGCCCAGATATTGAACCTTTGTATCACTTTGTGTGACTTTCCAGCCCGGGAAAGGTGTCTCTCCTTACAGGCACTTAAGGACCATTTAAAAATAAGATATATATATTTTTATATCTCTCTCTATATATAGCCCCTAAGAACCTCTCCTCCTAAATCTACTTCCCTGTTGCGCTACAGGGTTGGTTTGTTTTCTGTGGCATTACAGAGAGACCTTGACCAGCAGATAATTCCAGCACAGCTAATTTATTGCACAAGACCATCCACTGCTCTTCAATTACAGAAAGCTCAAAGTCTACGCCGGGAAGCAGCACTGCTTAGGCAGCCTTCAGAAAACAGAGAAATCTTGCTGTCTCCTTGCAGATACGCTTTTCTTTCATGGACAATTTCATTCTGTCTCAGAGCACTTCCAGCAGCAAATACACTGCACTAAGGGGTGCAGCACCAAGGGATGATGCTCCAGTGAGCTTCATAAGTCCTTTAAAAGAGAGGAACAGGCGCATCCAGGTTTTCAGATCCTGCCCAGTAAAGCCATTCTGGAGCACTCCTGGACACTCCTCTCTGAGCCTGCCTTACCTGGAAGCATTAAAAAAAGAAAGTGCCCAAGCACCACTGCTTTATTTCACTTTGAAGCTCTTTGCTCCTGTTCCAACACAGGACTAAGGACTCTGACACAACAGGAACCATAAATAGCAGCAAATTCAAACCTACTGATAGTGGGATTTTTTTTCCCTACTTACATTTCACAGACACTTCTGAAGGTGTCCACAGATTCCCCAGAATCCCTAAAACAGCGGCATTAACAACGTCTCCAATTTATTTACGATAAAAAACCTAAAAGCCCAATGTATTTCACACATACAAGTAAGATTTTTACACCTATTCATACCATTAAACTGGAGTTACCATTCCACCTAACGTCACCAAGGAAAATCATTTTCTTGAATCCCCCTTGCCCCAGATCTGATGGTGCCTCCCCAGGACACGTGCAAAGCCAAGCGAGGAGAACACTACTGACAGTACATCAAGCTTGCACAGATCCCATTTGGTTGATCATTAAGAAATTACGCTCCAAAATGCAATTCAGACATTCAAAAATGAATGACCAAGCAATCTAATTATGGAAGATATTTCTCAGTCATGTCAGCACTATGTGGTCTTGGCCTGTGATCAAGAATTAGTTCTGTCTGGAGCTGAGGAGCTCCGGCTACTCAGTGCTAATCATAGGAGGATGCACTGTGATACTCAGCATTAAAAAAGTAGAAAGTTTAGGTCCGTGGGCTGCTTTTCTAGAAGTTTTTTTATACCACAGTGGGAGATGCCAATGGAAAGTCACTAGAAGACACCGGGGGCTCCCGTTCTCCCACAGGGAGGTTTGTCCATAGTGCCACCCAATCCCTGAGAATATATCCTCACTTGAGCAAACCAGCAGGCACGGACACAGTTGGTGAGAAATCTCGTGTCTAGCCTTTTAAATCAGCTAGCAGAGCTAATCCATTCAGGATCCATCCACAGGACTCATCCCATGCTCAGGTTTGCCAGAAGAACTACACAACACCTCAATGTCCCATCGCATGCTTGGGTGATGGATCCACCACGTGTCCCTTCCGTGGGTGGCTGTGGCAGTGGGAATGGCTGCCACCCCCACGGGCAGAGGGTCAAGACATCACCAGACAACAGCTTCCAAACACAACGATCCTACAACCAGGGGAACGGAAGCAATGGGGCCTGGAGAGCCATCACTGCCAGTGGTCCACGTGAGCACGGACCAGTCATGCACACACAAACACCAAACTAGAGCCAAGATCAAAGCCAATGCTCTTTGTCCAACTGGCAGTGAACTCTTCTAAGGAAAAGGAGTGAAAAATACGTATATTTAGGCATACTTAACAGAGAACGAATGTTTATGTGCATTATGTAGAGAACACTCATGGTGTGCACTCACTGTCAAGGACACATTCGGCAATAATTATTTCCCAAGTTAAAACTCATCAAACAATGCCCATACAAGGCAACTCCTCATCTACTGTTGAGTGTGAAAAACTCAGCAGCTTTTGTAATTTATCACCATGTGAGCACAGCAAAAATATAACTCTACCACAGGCTCCTTTCAAGTTAGGCTTTTTACTGAACTGTTTGGCAGGGTGTGCAATCATCACATCAGGGGCTGCATGGCAAAAAGAGCTTAAGTAGCAGAGATCGACTCCACATATCTACAGCATATGCACACCATCACCACAGCTTGTCATGGATTTGCAGCAGATCTTTCCTGTGGCCTCTTGCAACAAGACTTTTTTTGTATTTTATGCTACTTGTGAATACAGAGAGAGAAATGAGGGACCAAAAATCATGAAAGAAGCTTGCTCCTTGGCTAGTTAGCAACACACCTCTGGGGAACGGAGGTGGTGGTTTAAAGATAAAAATGTGATGGTACATGATGTTACCAGCTGTACATCCAAGGAAATGCGCTCAGAAAGGTAATCTTGCAAACTTATGATTTAAGCCATTACAGAAACACCACATTTAGCAGATTCCAGGCACACAGAGTTTCTTCCAAATCAAGTAACCATTTTGCAACGTGTTGGAAAACAAGTTTTCATCAAATGAGTAAGTGAGCAGTGCAAACTCAAGGGCTACACGATACTGAAAAGCAGTTCTCTTTACTGAACAATTTTCCAAGACCTTTCCAAAATGTTGTTTCTGGATGCCTAACATGCCTCCCCAGCCTGCTTCTCCTCACATTGGCCAAGTTCATACTTTAAGTACAGCTAACTGCAAAACTAGCCAAACTTTCAGGAGCCGTTTGCTGTGAGCTGGGGGTGGGTATTCCTTTAAAAGGCTCCCGCACACAGCCTGGCCCTTCACTGCGGCTCAGTAAACAAGCCACAAGCGGTTTATGGTCTGAGATGCTACTGTTGGACTTTACTCCCAGGTGAGAAATCAGGCTGGGGTAAGGTGGGGTGGTGGAGGAGCAGGAGGCAAACACTGCCAGGGCACTGGTGCGGGGCCACCATTTCAGCCTTGGGCTCTCCCTCTTCCCTCCTGCACACATGGGCTTGTGTCATCTTTAAAGGAGTTTTATGACTTCCTCTGAACCAACTACCAAAGGAATCCCAGACTGTAATGCCGGGCCCTAATCCGATTTCACACTACACTTGCCTTCTAATTATCACAGAATATTAGGCTTCCACCCATCATATATAATTGACACGCTACCGAGGCTTTACAAAACCCCCAACAAAGATGACAAGAAACACCAGCATCACCTCTGAGCACAGCTCTGCTGCTCTGGCCCCGCATTAACAAGGGGCAAGAAGAAGAAGAAAGGAAAGCGTGAGCTTGTGATCGACTCCGGTGGAGTCATCGAGACAGACACGGCTACCGAACTGTCCACTCAATCCGATCACCTTTGATTTACCCAAAACACCAAAAAAATGCCCAGTTTTCCTGGCTGGAATGATCTGGTGTGGATGCTTAGCACCTCTAGGAATGGACCATCTTCAGTGGTGCTGTAACCCCTACAGGCTGTTAGATATCTGCTAACGAAGAGCAACACAAAAATGCAGAGAGCATCATGGCATACAACTGTTTCCAGGTGAAATAACACCAAGCTGTGAACACCAAAGGGAGGACAAAAAATCTGACTCTGGGGTACACCACATACCCAAAGCAACCCTGCCACCTCCTTCCTGGCTGTCACACACACACAATGCTTCCATGCACGCTTCCTGCCTGGCAGAAGCAGCAAACTTGAATTTTCAGTTGATGGTTCTTATCAGGGCTCTCCTTTTTCACTGGGTGGTCAGTGTTCTCTGCTTGCTTTAAAGCTGTGCTGCTGTCATCCCTGTGTTTATTTTACTGGGGAGAATACTCCTGTGGAGATGGTCGTGTGCCAGGAAGGAAGAGATGCAAACCAGCACTGAGGTCCTGCAAACAGCAGTGATGCAAGCACGAAGGGCAGCTGAGTTACAATCCTAAGCTCACGTCCTGCAAATGACACAGCATTGCTGGTACCCTCTAAATCAGAACAGGGCAAACCAGCTGGCACATCTGGGGCCTTCTCTCAATGCTCCCGAGTGCATAGTGTTACTTACATCCACCCCAAGCCCTTATTTCAGGGAGAAGAACTTTGTGCAACATCTACCATCAGTTACAGAATAACATACCCCATTTCCAAAGAGAATCATTTCCCATTCTAAAGGCCACCATTGCACAGCCAGAGTCAGCTTTCCTTTCTTCCCTCCCCAGAAGGTTTGTAACTCCTATTGGGATCTCAAACCCAAAAAGCACCAAAAGAGAGCACACCCCACAAACTCTAACCCAGGTCCTCACTGTGAGGGTCAGCACCCAACATCACTCTCCACCCAGGCACAGGGCTCCAGTCCTTCCACAGTCATGGTCTTGGTCCCACATTCAACCATTAGGGATTCTCATCTCCCCCCAAATCCCTTTTTTCCAACCACCCAGGATTTTTTAAGCCAGAAGACATCCTCACTTGTAGTCAGCTCCCCAGATCTGACTGGTAGGGCTATGGAAGCACCACATTTTGGCAGCCTGTGCCAGTGTGCAGCATATTTAACATCCCATTCAATTAGCAACCGTTTTATATAAATGGTTTATTTGTCTTATTAACATTAAAGCCACTTGTTTCCCCTGTGCTTCCACTTTGGTTATTAATCAATGTGCATTTCAGGTTTTTGCTGATTACTCTAATGGCACAGAAAAATTCCCCAGACTCACACAGAAAGCTTATAATATTGCAATGATTTCTTTTTTTTTTTCTTTTTTTTTGCAAACTTGCCAAGCAGTCAAAACACACTCTTTGATACCCAAACCAAAGCCCTTTCACCTACACTTAACAACAGTGAACTATTTTCAGTTGAGCTTTACTGCATCTGTTAACTCAGCTGCTAATCCATCTTGCAGGCACGGGAACGGCCAGCGCACACAATACCTCAGCGACATACCTCCCTTCAACACAACAAATAATCCTAATTATTTCCATAGCATGTACCTACGGTTACTTAAAACATCGTACACAACTGAGGTCTGTCTGGCTTCTATTTTTCCATTTTGCTTTGTTGACAGCTTTGGGTTCCCAAATTTACTGCCAAGAGGGTCAGGGATTGAAGAGAACAAGAGAGATTTATACCCGTATGTGTACATTAAGCCAAATGCACATTAAGAACCTTAATTTTCTGCTGGAAAGAGCAACTTAGGACACAAAGAGGGCTCTTGCCTTCCACCTGCCCCAGTCCAAATCACCACCACAAAGCTCGTCTTGGAGATGATGACAGAGCCAGGACCCTGATGGACCGAGTCTGGGTAAACACTGCCTGCTGAGGTCAACTGAAGTGATTTTGGGACATCCCTCCTGGACAGGGATAGACCAGGAGAGCCCTTCCCATGCTCTTAATGCAGCTCTTCAGCCACACATAAAAGGCAAAGATCTGCCTCTGCTTCCCATGCCAGCCCAGAGAAGTGTCACCAGCCAACTGTGATCCCCTCCTGCCCAGATCTCACGCCGAGGTTGGGGCAATGGAGAGGTTTGGGTGAAGGTCCTCAAGGACCAAAGACACTCTGCAGCACATCTGGGCTGGTGACTCTGCCCTTTGCCAGTGATGTCCAAGCAAGGAGGATGCAGGATCTCACCCTGAGTGGGGTTTTAAGAGTTCATTAATAGCTAAAACCCTGATCACCTGAGGAAAAATACCATCACTGCTTCATTTCCACAGCACAGCCAACAATTTCCTACCCGACAGGGTGGCCTGAACAGTGCAAGGTTTGACACCCTGGAAAAATACGCCATGATAGAGCTTGCTTTCATTCCAGCAAACAGGATATTGAGTCAATTAGTGGCACACCAAACACAAACCAGACAGATGAAGATAATGCATTTCTGCAAACATCAAAAGAGGGAGAAACCACAAAAAGACCTGAATATACAAATAAGGCAAGGGGGAAGAAAAGTAATACAATATTACATAATTAAACTTATTATTTCAGCAAATGTAGAGAGGAAAATAGCTCTGGTTAACTGGAGGATTCTCCTTGGCTCTAGCTAAGACAGAAACCTTCAATGAAAACCAAGCGTTGTTTCTTAATTAAAAAAACAAAACCGAAAAACCCTACTTGACATCGCTGAGTGAGAACTTAGGAAATGCAAATTCTCTTTATTATCACTGAATTCTTTAGGCATGAAATAGTTTTCATAACATGTCTCTGCCTACGTGCCCTGAGTGAGTGATGTTACACAATGGACGAGGTATGCTGAAAATTATCCCTGGGTTTTTTCCACTTCTTTGGTGAGGATGGATACACAAGGCATACAATAGACCAACCTATCTCCTGGATGACTAAGGCAGGTAACATCCCTGCCCCTCCATCAGCCACAAAAGAACAGCTAGAAAGACTAACACCTGCAGTCAGTAATTCTCACCTTCACATAAAGATAAAAACAAACGTAATGAGGAGGAAAAAATAAAAGTTACCTATGGCCAGTGATGAGATTTCAAAATTCAACAGAGCTTGTCCATCAGATTTTACAGGGGTAATCCAGAAAACCTCACCAAGTATAATTTCATGCAATTAAAGGGGGTAAAAGTGGTAGCAGGGAAGAGAATCCATTGGGAACAGCAAATACACAGAATTACTGAAGCCTCAGGCACAAGGAACAGCAAAGGGAAGAGATCTGGCTGGGAGACAGTTACTTTCTTTGTGAGACTTCTCATTTTTTCCCCTCAAATTCCCCATTAAGAAGGCAAACCAAAGCCAGAAAAACTGCCTGCTTGTTTTGTTTGGGTATTTTTCCATAAATCTTTGGGCTACTTGTCGAAAAAGCAGCCTTTAACCAAAACTGATTCCACCACCAACTCTGTCATTTAAACTGGAATACTTTTCCTTATGAACATTTTCTCCCCCTCCCTCTGCACGCCCCAGACCCTCCACTGAGCACCTCTGGGAGTGTTCACAGTGCAGGGCAGCACCACACACGGGCAGGCAGCAGAAGCAGCAATATGCTGCTGGCAACCACTTTTCCAGTAATTTCTTGGGTTTTTTTCCTTTTCCAACACAGCTGATTCCAGTGTCAAGGCACAAAGACACGTTTCAGAGCCACACAGTAGGTTCTTGTGAGATGCACCCGGGCTCACCTGTTTGTGCCAGCAGACTGGTCATCCACTGCAAGCCCCAGAGCTGGCAGTGATTGTGAGGATCATGCTTTATTTGGAAAAAAAAAAAAAAAAACCACCCAAAAATTACCAAAAAACCTCAGGAAGAGTTAAGACATCCATGGCTCTGTGGAAGGCACTCTGTAAGACAGAGACCTCCTCAGCTGAGAGCTGCACAACCATGGGAAGCCACGGCTCTCCCAGCTGGTGGCACTGGCACATCCCAAGGCACTGGTGCTGTGGGATCAACCCCCCTGAGTATCCCATCCTTCCGACATCACCAGCTATGCAGGGGCTCAACAGAAGTGAAGTTTTCCTGCTTGCAAAAGCAAAACCACACGTGCACCACAACACAAGGCAGAGTTACCATTTCCACGAGTTCCACGGGAGTCAGAGCACCAAGGGCACACAAACTGGCAGCTATAACCCAGGCAAAACTTCTTAAAAAAGCCCCAGAACCTAAAGATGTTTTTAATTCCTTAAATAAGAAGCAAAGCTCATGGAATTCAGCCACAATTTCCTGTTTTCGACTTAAAATAAAATTAAAAAAAATATCCCGGGCTTTATACAAACAATAATCTAATCTATAAATTGGAACACAAGAGAGATGTTAATTAACTTCCAGAGAGATTAATTCTCTATTGCAGGATCCAAAATAGGCACTGCAAAACCTGCTGCAATTCTGAGACAAACTTTACACAGAATGGAAGGAAAAGGGGAAAAAGAAATAAACAAACAAAACCCCAAACAAAAACACAAGACCAACTGCAAACAACTATAATGAAGGGCAGTGTACAAATAAACACACAAGTATCTGAGAAGGAGCAGGGCTATGTTTTCCATCCATAAGGACATGTCCCCTCACCTTGGCTAGGGTGGTTTTGGGCAGGGAGAACAGGAAGCAGACTGCAGGGGCCCAGCAGAGAGCCAGGATCAGCCAGGCCCATCCAAAAGTCCTAAGGGACATGGACATGGGGTCTGCTTTTGCTCCTCTTGCTTAGACAGCAAAGCCCACGTTAGTGCCTTGCTCCACAGAGGTTCCATTGGCAGGGCTCACTTCCCGGCAGCACAGACAGCCTGGACTTTGGACCCGAGCATCAACCCCTTATCTCCTTCCTCCTGGCACCCTGTTTGCCAGTGGCCACCCACACACAGCACCCAGGGTCACTGACCCCAGGAACCCTGCTTGGGAAGGGAGCAACAGCCAGCCCGGGCTCTGCTTCAGGAGAAACACCCCACCTTCTCAATTTGCAAGAGTGTTGTCTGCTCAGGGTTTCTGGGGGCAGGACTTAGGACTTTTGGCAATTGAAAGTATGAACAAGGAGATGACAAGCTCTAAGGGTCGGGACGTGGCAAAGTCCAGCTGTAAGCCAACACCACTGATGCCCTGCTGGACAGCCAGGCAAGGACCCGGGGGTTTGCCCAGAGGGCCCTGCTGGTACCACGGCTTTGAAGGGCACAACCTTTCCATCCTCTGGCTGGGGCACAGCCAGACCTCTCCTTCTTCCAGGTAGGGGCAGATGTGCCCCAAAGCACAGAAAAGCAATCTGAATAACTCTTTCTCTCCTTTCAGCTCCCTCCCATCCTGCCTGATGGATGGTGGCTCCAGCCAGCACTTCATGCGCTCTGGCTCACTGAGGACCAAGCCTGAGGGCTTCTGCTTTCCACACGCCCCCTTACTGAAGCCCAGAGATACCCGTGGCCTTTCTGCAAGACCTGATAACCAGCCTGACCTACAAGGGGAGGCAGGGTCCCCTAAAATACCTCCAACAGCACACATGCCATTGTTCAAAACAAACTCAGTGGCACGCGAAGACCCCCAGAGAGAGCCTCCAGGCAGCCCCAGGACGGGCAGTTGGGGGTGTCGGGGTGTCAGCCCCCTGCACACAGCAACACTTGTGCAAAGCCACAGAGCCCAGGCACGGCGACAATCATCCATTCGGAGGATGCTTCCCACCAACTGCAGAAACATTTGCTCCAACAGCCTTGAAGTGTTTAAGGAAGACCCCAACGTTTTATTTTCCTTTCCGATCCACTATTTTCCATTTCTCTGTGCAGTGACCAAACCTACCGGAGCCCTCCACGAGCAGACCCAACGCACCAGCCTTCCCCCTTCCCCATATGGGCCGCATCCTGCCGCCCCTCGGCGGACAATTAGCCTTAATCCTCGTTAGTGCTGTAGGTTTCCTTTCAATCCTGTTAGTGCATTCCTGGGTGCAGTGGAGCGGGGCTCAGGCAGCTCCTCCCCGCGGGGACGGTGACCCCGCGGCGCCGCGCCGGTCCCCAGGGCTGCCATGCTCCCCGACCAATCTATCCTCGCTGATTAGTTCTTAATCAGGAAGGCGGAGGTGAACAAAGGGTGCGGATGAAAAGAGAAAGGGGGGGGAGGGGGGCTAAGGAGGAGGGAAAAAAATACAAAAAAATCCTTTCTTCAAGAAAAGGTTCCCCTTTGCTGCTTTAGGAGTCACCTCTGAAAACCTGGTCCAAAAGCAGCGTGCAAAGTCTGCCCAGTTTCATATTCACAGCGTTTGAGTCACTCCAGAAAACCCGCGCCAAAGCAGACCAAGTTGCACTACTGCGTTCATTTATTTTGGGAGTTCATCCAAGCCTTGGTTAGAGACAAACACCGTGCCTGGCTGTGAAAGAACAGCAGAGCCAGGCTGCCGGAGCGGCAGGAGCGTCCACCCGCCTGGACAGCGCCAAGGCACACCATGGTATCAGCACAACCCAAAATGCACTTACTCCTTCCTGCAGAGGCACGGAAAGGCCCGGGAAGCTCTTGCTTGTCCCTGGGAGACATTCCTGCCGTGCTAATGCTTTGCAAAAGATTCAGCTTAGAAATCTCAGGCACAATCAAGGCATTTAGACCTGACTCATTAATGGCCAACAGTTCATAGACTGGAGCTGTAATTCCTCTGCCTGGGGACTTGGGGGTGTTTAAGACAAATATCTAAAATATATATATATTACAGCAACAGTAACTGTTGATCTGTTACTGGTGGTAGGAGGCACCTTTCAGACCAAAACACTCTGAAAAACAAAAGAAAACCAGATTATACAGGTCTCCACTGATTCCCAAAGCCAGTAAGTGTATCAGCATTCCTAAACCTGTTTCCAGCAGGGCCATGGGAAAAAAGTGATCAGTAACATATCTTAATGCTCAGTTCTCTTTAACATGCCCAAGGAAAATTCTCCATGAAACGAAAGTTTTACAGAATGTAATTCTCTCAAAAGCAGCCCCTGCATGTCACAATTACAAATCAGTCTTCGGAGCCCGCCACCCTCCTTTCAATTTAAAGTTTAAGGCAACACCAACACATCAAAATCCAGGCTCTTTCCTGTGAAAAACTGTTCTGCAAACACATGGTTAACATATTGCCAAATTGGAGAGACACCCCGAAAGAGCGACAACGCGAACTTTTGGGACTTCAAATAAACAAATTTGAACTAATCAATCTGGGAAGTCTGTTTTCTGTTTGAGGCTTTGGGTTTGCTGTTTTATGTTTCTCCCTTTGTCTATGCTGTTTGTTTGCTTTCAATTACGCAGGCTCCTCCTTATCCCAACCTCTGAATCTCCCCGTGCCGCGCGGGCCGGGAGGCAAGACACCAAAACCATGGAATAGCAAATGTGAGGCAGAGGACGAGCCAGAAGAGGCTCCTTCTTCAAAAGCTGGTGGTTTTGCTCTCAAATGAACTTATTTTGGTGCCTCCCACCCAGGACCAGGGTATGGCACCAGCAGCTCAGCATCCTCTCCTCCAGAGCAGACTATCTGCTGTTCCACAGGTCATCAGGAGGCAGCAGGCAAAGCTTACCAGATGTGGCTTTTATCACCTCGAGTGGAACTACTATTTTCTTTATGGGAACTCTGGTTTTTAAGGTTTTATCAGATCACTGCGATTACAAAAGCTTCACTTACATGCTCAAAAGCACCTATAAAACCACTAGTTCAAGGTTTATTTGGTCTAGGTGGTTTTCAACTTGGGAGGAATGACTTGCAGACACAAGTAATTCGTCCTGTAAGCTTTGAGTGACCAGTTGCAAAGAACAGTCAAACTGCGCCTGCCTCCTGAGCAAAATTCCATCAACTCACTGACCAAAAGATGTTCTTTTAAGAATATTTTTTAAAAAGAGAGAGAAAAAAAAAGGGCTTGCAGCAAAAAGGAAGTTTCAATTACTTTGTGAAATCAAGCAGAAAAATTAAGATCCAAGCAAACGTTATGAGCTCTGACAAGCAAATGCTGGTGCCTTTGTTTCCGATGTGCGCACAACTTTTACTAAGGAGGGGTGTGTGTGGTTTTAGGTTTGATTTTTCTTCTTTTTAAGCCACAGAAATATGCCTTTTTTTTTTTTTTTTAAACAACGTGCTTCGCTACAACCGGGTTTCGTAACTATATTCAAATGAAGGACCTGGCACAGAGCTATCACAGAGCAGCTGATCCTTCTCTAAGCATCCACCAACATTTCCATGTGTCAATAGTACTTCACAACCACATTTATCTATGTAAAAACCCACATTAATAAGCCCTTCTCCTGTCTGCAGAGCATGCCAAGCAGAGTAACAGTGCAGATAACATAAGAATTTAGAGCAGGTTAAGAGACTCCGGAAACAAAATACAAAAAAGGCCAGATTTTTCCAATGTATTTGTGCATCCACACATTTTTTTTCTAGGCAGTTTGGCTTCTATTAAGCATTTCATATTCAGTTTGTAGTCTGCAGTCCAGGGGGCAACTGGAGGGGTCTGTGAGAGCACAAAGAAAAGCAGTGGTCTGCAGTTTCCAATATAGGGGGCTGTGGTCCTCCTGGAAATTAACCTTTTAGAGGGCTCACAGACTAAGACAGTTGGAGACAGCTACACCACCCACTGCCCCGCTCAGCCCCATCACTGCTCCTGCTGAACAAACCACCTCCTCTGCCAAAACCCCTTGTTGGCTCCCAGCCCCCCGAGGGCGGGTGGGCTGCAAGCTGGTGGAGCAGTTATTTCCACCTCCTCAATGACCAGAAAGTCTCATTTGCTTAGAAAATAAAATTCAGTCCAAGAGCAGGTCCTGGGCAGACATAAATGAGACTTCAGTTATAAGTGGAAAGTTTTCCACAAGACATTTTCATAGCAACACAGAGACCATTTTGGCAGCAGGGGGAAGGCTGAGCACTTACACTGCTCCAGACTTTCAGCTCCCTGGTTGTCCCCCCAGTTCAGCTCAGCTCAGGGTGACCTGCCCAGCTCAGTCATATGGGCAATACCCTTGCCATGACAAGCCAGTTTTGGGCCCAGTATTCCAGCTGAGAAACTCCACTGCAGAGCAGCTTTCCACAACAGGAGTCTGGAAGAACTACTGCCATGGCCCCAGAGATGCTTCTCCAGAGCATCAGAGCCACAACCCAACTTTGAGGAGCCCATGCCACATCTCAGTGCACAGCTGCACACTACAAACACCCAGCAAAGCAGCATGTTTCTGGCATGCTGCATTTTCCAGTCCTGTGCACAAAACCAGCTGGGGACTCCTTGCTTCAGCCTGTCCTCCCAGGAAGGAAGGTGATGCTGCTCTGCCCCACGCCTTTCCTCTGCTCGGGACTGCAGAAACAAGGTCCCAGTTTCAGCTGGACCGGAAAGATGCACCAGTTAAAGGGGTTTCAGAAATTATCAGCTGTCACCAAAATCTGATGCAAAGCAGGGTTGGGGACACAAGCCCAGACGAAGGGCTCTGGGAGGGATGGCCAGCAGAGCTTGATCTGGCAGCAGCTCTTCCACTGCAGCTGGAGGACCCAGGCACGGATCTGTGCTTCCAAGCTCATCCCCTCCCTGCTCAGCCAGAGAGCCCAGGGGCTACCAGAACATGCAATGGGCTCCCTGTAGCTAACGAGGTCTAGGCTTAGCAGGCCATCAGAAGAAAGGCTACACAAGAAATTAATGAGCAATCTGTGTATATGATACTGTATCAGGAAAAAAGAATAATTTAAAAAAATCATACGCTGCTGCCTGCAGCCAGGACACCACAATTTGGCAGGACTTTCCAGCTCTAAAGGGTAAAAAACTCACACCAGGTTATTGCAAAAGGCAGGAAGAATATGCTGCTCAAAGGGGATGCCAGAACTGAAAACAAGGAGGCGGGTCAGGTTTAAATCTAAACAGGTCCACCGCACATCCATCCTAGGGCCAATGTTTATAATCAGAGAAAGGCAACTTTATACACAAAGATCACACACTAGTGATTCCTGGCTGTTCCCAGGAAGAAAAGCTGCTTTTCAGCTGAACTTTCCGAGAACTGTTCATGTAAATAAGAGAAACCTCCAAAAACACACGTGGCCAAGGCTGAAGCACCACATGGAGAAAGGCAAATAAGCAGCACAACAGGAGACAGGGGAAGCCCAGTGCCAAAAGCCCAAAGAGCAACTTGCCCAAGATCTTTGAAATGCCACTGAAATTGGGCCACCGTGCACAGGGAGCGAAGAGAGAAACTGCCAGTGGGAATCCTCCCTCCAGCAAGAGGCACAGCTCCACATTCAGTCCCCCTGAAAGGAAGGGGGACTGACCCCTTCCAGGTCCACGAGAGGCGAGAGCCATAAGATGGGGGACTGACCCCTTCCACGTCCAGGAGAGGCGAGAGCCATAAGATGGGGGACTGACCCCTTCCACGTCCAGGAGAGGCGAGAGCCATCAGCTCCAGCCCTGCCTTACCCATGGCACGGGGCAGGACGTCCCCCAGAGATTCCAATGGCAGGGTCACTGGCTTCACCCAGGGGCATCTATTTGGAGCAGCAGCACTGGGACAAAAGCACAGCTCCCCAGCAGCAGTGCCACTCCAAACCAAGCCCTACACCACCCCACCCTCAGCTTCATCTCCCCTTGGACAAACACCTCAGAGCTAAGACCACGGCTGGGTTTGTAAGTAAGATTTTTCTGACCTGAAAAACATGCTTTTAAGCCCTTGCCTGCTACTCCCACCACGTGTGACTTTTCCAACAGCCAGGTTTCGGCTGCAGAAGCCACCCAGCTCACACAAGCACTGCACTGTGCTCCACCAGCACAACACCACCCACCTCCGAAAACCCATCCCGCTGCTGGAGAGGCGCCCAATGTGCGCCCCGGTCTGGAACCACCAGCCTGCCTGTGTTTGTGCAAAAGGATAGGCCGAGCAGTTTAACCTACCCTGGGAGAGGCAAGAAGGGTGGGAGAGAGGGGAGAAAGCATTAAGAAAAGGATATCGCAAAATTAAGAATTCCACCTTCTCCCCCTCTGCAGGACGCCCGATCCATCCCGCTCCCCTCGGCGCAGCTGGGAACACCAGCCTCATCTGCCCGCAGCTTCACAGGGGCACTCCTCTTCCTCCTCCTCCTCCTCCTCCTCCTCACCACAGCAGAGATAAATCCTACCATCTTTACAACAATTCCCAAGCCAGTTTCTGCACTGCCACCTTTGTTTGAGCAAATCCCTCCCAGGAGGGACAGCAACTGCCCACAGGGAGAGCAGGAGAGCACAGGAGTCCACCCCAGCCTTTAAAAATGAGACCTTCTTTTTGAGTTCCCTTTCCCCCCTTCCAAACACATGTCACAGTGCAGGCACGTGCCCCCTCATTGCTGTTCTAGATGGGAACATGGCGCAGCGTCACATTTTCTGAAGTATTTTGGAAAAAGCAACTTTGGGAGACCTCAGCGCCGGTGCTGCAGACCTCACTTCGACCCCCTCTCGGGCACAGCAGCTGGGCTTGTGCAAACAGCCTTGGTGGGGTGGGAACACAACACGCTGGGCTGGAAGTACCCAAGTGTACAAGGGGAAAAGTGCACCCAGGTTTTGCTGGCAGGCATCAAAGGGGTTTATTTTGTCTTCTCAAGTGCAGCCCTGGGGGGAGGATGGAGGGCAAACAGGACCTTTGCCATCCATCTCCCAGGTGGTACCATCCGAAATCCACCAGGAGGAAGGCAAACAGCCCCAGCACACTGTGAGTCCGGTGAAGGGATGGCTGATTAGAAGGATGGGATGGCTCGACCAGTCCTGCCCAAGCAGGGAGAGGGGTTCCCACCCTCCCCACAGCCACCCCTGTGCTGTCCCAGCACTCTTTGCCAGCAAAAGCAGCCTATAAAAAGTCTGCGACTAAATAAAGCCCAGCAGAGCAATGGGCAGTCCCTGCAGTGGGGAGGCACCGAGTGATCCAGCGACAGGGAGTGATGGTGGCAGGGCTGAGACAAGGCTTTGGCAGGAGGGCTGCCATCAGTGGCACATCCACGCGCCCTGGCTGTCCCCAGAGGGTGACTGTGCTGTGACCAGAGCAGCTTCCCACTGTGGGGACAAACCTGTCCTGGGGAGGCACCAAGACAAGAGAGGCCAAGAAATATCTGGACAGGCGCCTGCAGCAAAGCTGCAATGGGCCATACTGGTTAACATCACCATGCCTGGGGCTCAGCCAAGGAGATAGGGCAGAAAGGGCACAGAGGGCAGAAAACGGGGAGCCAGCAGCTATCCCATGAGACCAAGGACTGGCCAACAACCCATCGGTGCTTCTGTCCACAAGCCGAGACTTACGTTCCTTTTTAAACTGCACCCACTCTTAAAAAACCAAAAGCTTCCATCCTTATTCACCAAAGGGAGAGGCAGGGATGGGACAAGCGTAGCCTTCCAGCCTGGACACCATGGGACAAAAGTCTAAGCTCCCACTTAAGCCTTGAAGCTTCACTCTTGCCCCCAGGTAAGAAGATTTCCAAGACTGCCACAGGCTCAGGGACAGTACCCCTCCTGCTCTTGTGCTATTTTCAAACAATGACATTTTTTCCAAAACAAAGTGTTTTGCAACCATTGAGCAATCCTTTCCTTTTCCAATAAAAAGTGAAATTCTCTTCATTCTCGGCCGGTCGAGACGCGCAACCACAGGCACAACCACCAGCTCCAAATCCATCCTCCCTGCAGACAGCCACGTCAGAGCCCTCAGCCCAGGCTCCCGCACTGGGCTGGCACCACGCAGGTCTTGCTGCACCACTGCTCGCAGAACACTGGGAAAGGTTAAATTTTAACTTGAAACTCCTTCCCTAGACTGCCTGTTTTGTCTTCTAAACTTTGCTCCTGTAATTGAGGGATTTCACTTAATCTGTATAACTTCCAAGTACACTCCTTTCGTCATAACTTGTTGCTCCAAAAAGAAATTGCTTAATGTCCTAGAATATTTATATATATATATATATATATATATAACTGAAAAGCCATGGAGCTGAATATGACCTATTTCTCAAAGCAGTATAAATATTTCCAGGTCCTGACAAAGGCACAGTAAAAAGTAGCTCTACAGCACAACGAAACTGACGCCAATAAAGAGATCTGCTCTGAAAGAAATTAATATGAATCAAATCCAAGGAAGTGGATTTCATGGCACAATCCGCCTATGTTAACTGCCCAGTAGTCTCCCAAACTGCCAGTCCAAAGGCAACATACAGTAAAATTTATATTCTGTGGTCACTCAGACAGACATCTGGTGCAAAGGTTTCCACTCTAAAATAAAAACCCATTGAGAG
The DNA here is from genome assembly GCA_013396735.1 of Grallaria varia. Classification (NCBI taxonomy): domain Eukaryota; kingdom Metazoa; phylum Chordata; class Aves; order Passeriformes; family Formicariidae; genus Grallaria; species Grallaria varia. The sequence continues at coordinate 201,513 of VWZG01009936.1, read as the reverse complement.
CACTTCTGAAAGAACTGTGCAGTTTAAAAACAACAACTAGGAGCTAAGTGGGACTGAACAATTTAATCCCAGAAGACACATGGGTAGCCCTGGGGCTCATCCCTGGATCCAGCTGGGCGAACACAAAGGGTTAAACTTGCGGTGGGCTCATGCAGCAGGAGCATGAAGGGCCTATTTAAAAAGAAGAATCAGAAATAAGGAATTTTGCCAGTTTTTACCCCTGATAAATCCGCATTCCAGTCTGTCAGCTATCTTGTTATCCCCAGAGCTGCTGAAGTGTCTTTGGCTGTAACTATGCATGACTCCGGCTCTGAGTAATGGAAATAAAGTATGTGCATTGCAACTGCAGCGTTCCTTTCCCAGCCCCAGAAAAAGAACGGCAGAGCAGGAGGAGATCCTAGAGCAGCTCAGGAATTTTCTCCAGAGAAGCTGGAAAGCTGTTTGCACCCTACAATCAGCTGCCCACCCCACCAAACCTGCCCGGGGAGAGATATCTGCAAGTTGTAAAGGAGATGCCAAGTTTTCGCCTACTACAGCAGCTCTTACTGTCTGCAATAACAAACAAATAAATACTCTTCCAGATTCACAAGTCCAGTTTAGCCAGCAATTCATACCCGGCAAACATTTGGAAGCAGTATTGTAAAATTAAACAAAGCTATCATTTACAGGAAACCCTGCCTCGAGTACAAATTATAGAGTTGTTAAGTTTATCTGGGAATGCCTTGCCCCTGAGTGCTATATAATTATTCCTAAATCTTTCAGGAAAGAATGCAAATATTTTCAAGCCGTAATTCATTGACAAGGAGGAAGTCTCGTTTAACCTTTTGTGCATATTTTGATACCTAGAAAATTAACCCCTACTTTCCACAACTATTTTTCGGGATCCTACTGAGCCGGCTGGGCATTGAGCAGACCCGGCCCTTGTTTTGGCAAGGCTGGCCAGGAGCACCAGGCTTGCCTGGCACCCTTGCCTGCTTCCAGACTGCTTCCACAGCAGGTCTGGGGCAGGTCTGGAGCAGCGCCGTGCCAGCCAGGCTGCAGCCCGCATGGAACCTTCCCGGTAAGGAAGTTTTCAGGCTGCTGAAAAGGCTGGCTGTTCTCACAGGAGTTACGGCAAAAGGAGGTATAAAGAAGCCTTTAATAAAGTGGAGGGCTGAGTTATGTGGAGTTTTCCCTAGCCTGGCGCCTGCCACCAGAATCTCTGCATCCCTTTGGTGGGCTGGGTTCAAGAAGGCTGGAGCAGCCCTGAGCCCCATCTCTTCCAGCCTCCTCTGCCCACCAAGCCGCAGCTTTCCAACTAGCCTCAATTAATTCACGTTAATTAGTAGAAGCCACGTGGCCCAGAGCAGTGCCATCCTTCCCACCCCCCCCCAAAAGGGTTTTGTTTTGCACAGGCTGATGGTCAACTCATCCTCTGCTCAGGCCCTCCCTCCAGCAGCACAGCATTAATTTACCACCGGCAGCAAATTGACTGAGGTATATTTCCAAAGAAATGGTCTCTTGCAGCCAAGCAGGAGAGGGCACACATCCCCCAGGACAGGTCAGTGGCACCTGCAAAGCCACACACACAGCCCCCCACGCTCCCACCAGCACCCTCCAGCGAGCACCCACTGCCCCACGGGGACCTTCCTGCTCCAGACCCAGGCTGTGCCGCAGGGTCAGCCATGCTGGGCATGCCCTGCTGGCACCCAGCTCTGCCATCAGGGCTGCTCTGCAACCCCAGTGCACCTGCTCTTAAGCCAGAAAGGAAAAAAAAACCACCCACCCACCCAACGCCCAACCTTACCTTTTCAAAAGGTTGCATTCAGGCTATTGTATTATCCTCCCGGTGGCATTATTTATTTACCACGAGCTCAGGGGTGCGTGCTATCCCCCCGTGTTCCTGGCAGTTCCTGGGCACGGCAGCAGGGTGCTGTGGGAGGCAGGCACTCACAGCCTGCTCAGCAGCATCGCCACCGTCCACAGTTAGTCAGACGTGGAAAGCAAACAAGTCCTGCATCATCAAGGTTAGGCTGCAGCAGCTAATCCAGCAGCTTCGTATACACACGAACAGCCACGATGCCCATCAACCATCACAGATTAGTCCTGAGGTGGCAGAACTGGGAGGCGAAAGGACCTGGCCTCTTCCTCCTGGTAGAAGCAGATCACTGGACCCCCTTTCTTGCAAATAGGGAAGCCCAGGAGTTTTCAGTATGAAGACGAGCATTGCATTGAGAAATCACATGCAGTGGATTTGGACACTACGATGCCAGTGATGCTCCAAACTGCTACAGCGACGCTCCAAACCACCGTCTGTGTCTTTCAGAACTTGTCCCAGCGATACAAACCCCCTTCACCTCCTCTCCTTTGCAATGACAAGCTGAGAGCTTTCCTCTGTGCCTGGAGCCAGGGAAGGGATGCCAGACCAGGCACAGAGCCCTCGTGCTGCCTCCTCGCCCCACTGCCATGCTGGGGGAGTGGGGAGGCAAAGCATGTAAAACTGAACCAGCATGCAACTGCACTGGAAGAAAGCAATCTCATTACAAGAGCTAATGAAAGTGAACCACAATTATTATGTAAACAGCACTGAATCATTAGCAGACGCTATCAAAGCCATTTTCCCCCCCACCGAGAAGAAAAGCCGTATGGCCCTGTGGCATCCTCAGCTCTGTCTCTGAGCAGAGCCAAAACTCAGGAGGAAACCTGTTTGTTTTCCTCCAGTCCAAACCAAACCAGTGGTACCACTCTGACCTCTGATCTACACACCAGGTGTCTGCCAGCTGCCTGCTCCCAGTGCCCCTGGGGCATGGGCACTGGTGCCTCACTGCCTGGGCCAGCCAGGCACCCTGTGCTCCCCCAGAACTGCCAGCCACCCCATTGCAGAAACCCTAAAATTAGCAGGTGATAAAAAAAAAATCCACCCCGCACTACTCAGAGCAAAGACAAATCCCACCTGGGTGTCCACATGTACTTGGTAAGGGAATGATTTTGCATCAGGTTTATAATTGTGCTTGTTCCTTTGATCCCATAAATGCTGTGTACTCTCATGGGAATGGGCCAAGGAAAGCCCGGGAAGGTGCAGAAGGTTATTTATCCCTCTTACTGCCATAACACAAGTCTCTCCTATCACTGAGTTCTTTCCAATAGCTGCACCCACCACAACTGGGTGAAGCTGCTTGCTCTTTAATCTTCCATGGGACAAAGTTACCTTTAAAACAAACAAACAAGCCAGCTCCCTTGTAAAGAGGACACTGTCAGTCAGTTGGCCACAAAGACACTCAAACAAGATCCTCATGTTTGCAGGAGAAGCAAAAAAACTGCATTTCAGCCCAGTAAAAATCCTGGCTCCGTCTTTATGTTCCAAGAATGCTGAATCAAAACAGGCTCCACTCTTTAAAAAGAAGAAAGTACAAAGAAGCAAAAAGTTTGTATTAAACCCCATGTAATCTTTTTAAAACACCATTATTAGAACCTGTAGCACCAGCCAAGAGTGATTTATCACCCCCTGTCATCACAGCCTGCAACACAGAGCTTTTTATACCAAACTGTCAATGCTACCAAGCTAAAGCCCTAGCTCATAATTTCTTAAAGCTGGCCCTCTGCTGCCAGCAAATCCCCTAAACCCCCGGATTTGGGGGTCCAGGGCACTGCTGCTCCTCCACCAGAGCCACGCAGGGCTATGAGAGCAACACGGAGCACCCAGCACAGGTTCTGCATGGTGCCTGGAAACAGGAGGATGTTATAAGTCAATGCAGGTAAACAAATCGCCCAGGGTTATTTCGGCTTCTTTCAAAAGGAAAGTCAAGGGGCCATAAAGGCTTTAACTGCATTTTCCGACGTGAGCACGTCCCTGGAAGGGACGTACTTCGAGGTGCCTGGTTTTCACAGGGCAAGCGGTCAGAGCTCTCCGAAAACCAGACACCCTGACATTTGGGGTTTTCCTGTGAAGTTGTTACTCTAACACACCCCAAATCACCCGTAATTTCTAGAATAGCACTACAAACCACAAGAGGTTAAACCGACTGCACATTACTTAAACTAACCTAAGGGTGACCCCTGGAAAGGAACAGCTATTGGATGTTGTGGTTCTGTAGAAACTCAATTACCAAAGCCAATTTCCTATGAGCATTTTTAAAAAAGGAAAAAGAAGGGGGGAAAAAAAGCAGCAACAATGCTGACAATGTGTAAGGGCCACATATTTTCACCTCCTGAAAGCTACAGCCTCGCCTGTATAAGAACAGCTCCTATTCCCACAAAAATGTTGAAACATATTTTAAACATTTCATCATTGTTTGCTCCCATCTGAATTTGCTTAAAATCCAGACAATTCTCAACTTCTAAACTGGAAACATTAAGAGAAATACTCCTTCAAAACCATTTGCTCACAGCAGCTCCTCTCCACCATCCATGTACCTTTCCAACACTGAAACCTCCAGAGAGAGAAGTCCCTCACAGGGAACTCCCACAAATTCAAGTCCATCAGTCACTGGTTGTGTAAGCCACAGAAAACATGAGCAGAAAGACAGGAAATGAACGGATTTTATTTTTCCACTTAAAAGATGAACAACAAAAAAAGTATTTTTAAGAACACTTTTTCTCGGGGCGGTGGTGGGAGCAGGCAGGAATCAGGCAAAGCTTTACATTGGGAAAGAGGCACTACAGTCCTAATTTCACATTAGAATCAACATCAGGCAGCCCTTAAAGACTGCTCCCATCAGCAGGTACCCACACACACTTTGGAAGCACCATCTCCATCCTTTCAAGCGCGTTGCCAGCGAGGTGATGCACTGCTACCCTCGGGGTGGGACCACCACCCCTTCCCCATCCCACCTCACTCCTCTGCCAGTCCCCACAGCCACCTGAGAGTTGATGGACCACAAGGCACAAAGGGGAGGAGTCGACTGTGCTGACCACAGACACTTTCAAACCAAAAACAACCATTCTAAGAAACCTCCACAGCCACATCTTCATGGGGGCAACCCCTGCCCACAGCCCACACGTGGCTGTCACCAGTCCCCCGTGAAGCCTCCACCAGGTCCCCTCTTCCCAACAAGCTGCTTTTATCCAAGCACCTTTCCCAGACCAGAAAGATGTAAAGAAGAAAATCCCCCAGCACAAACACGGCGCTTCTGCCACAGCCTCTGCAGGGCTGCACGTATTCTGCACAGGCAAAGAAAAACACAGACAGCCCAGAGCCTCTGCTAGAAAAGCAAAATACTTTCATGAAACACGAAGGAAAGTCTTTAACAAACCAAGAAGCATGTAAGATGGGCTACAACAAAGTAGTAATCCATTCTAATTAAAACACTTGGCAATTAAAAAAAAACCTAAATCCACGCAGGAGCTTTCTTGCCAAGATGCACAAACCCCCACGAAGAGCACCCCCTGCACCTTCCAGGGCACCGGGCACGTTTGCCATGGGGCATCTTGGAGCACACACAGTAAGTTAGCAAGCAAGGGGAAAAATGAAGAGTTTTGCTGGGCCCTTGCATTGCTTAGCAATGGGAGAAGGAAGTTATCTTCATAATCTCAAAAGAAAGAGAAAGCAGGAGGAATGTGAGGAATGCAAGGAGGTTATTGCCCCGGAGACCGGGACTGGCAGCTCGCTGCTCTCAGCTCAGCCTGCCCGCCGGCGAGGAGACACATCCTGACCTCTCTGGCTAACAAGAATTTCCTTTCCCCCTCTCTCCCCCTCACCAAAAAAAAAAAAAGGCAGAACAAAAGCAAGTCATCGGGTCCCTGAGGGTTGCTCCTCTTCTGGGAGGAGGAAAAGAATTTTGCGACAGGATAATTCTGATGCTCCATCCCAGTGCTGCCCAAACCTGCGAGAGATGTCAAGGACTCAGCCTGTGCAACTCAACACACGTGCACGTCCATAGAATTCTGTGATGAGCGTCCCTCTACTGACCAGGGGAATGAATGGCTATAGGTGGAGGGGACAGGAGGTGAGAACCACGTCAGACACCTCTCAAGAAGCACCGGCAGACCTACTCCATCCATGCAGGATCCAGTCTGCACAAGCCACCAACCAACACCACAGAGTGAGCTAAGACCACAGACATCACTGCCTCAGATCACTGGGACCCTTCCAGCCACCTGACAGATGTCCCAGCCCTACTGGGCAGATGCTCCCTGCACCTCCAGGAAGGGACCTTCTCCCATCTCACACACACAGCTGTGATGCTTCACAGGAATCCAGGAAATACCACGGCAGAGGGGAGATGCAGAGCCCCAAACCCAACCCAGTGCCTCACTGTCACGCTGGCCTTGCTCTGCTGCTGTTCCAGTGAGAATAAAAAGCCTGTTGACATACGAAAGCCACAGAAAATCTCCCTGAAACTACAAAACAGCGCTGAAAACATTGTGCAGCTCTGGCCTCCTGCACAATGTACACACGCCTATTCAGCCTCTTAAAAAACAGCTACACGTCTAAGGAAACATCTGATAATTAAGGCAATTTTAACAATAGATAATAATTTGACTATGAATTGTATGGAATGTAATGACTGCTTATTCTGGCAGAAAAAACAGAACTTTCTATGAAGTGTCTGCCAAGGCAAACGATACTCCCACTCAGCCCGGACCACTGCAAGCAGTTGCTGCTCACCACATGCTTCACGCTGCCAGCTGCAGGACACAGCGCCGCTGCAGCCCACCAACACCCCGCGCTGCAGCCCACCAACACCCCGCGCTGCAGCCCACCAACACCCCGCGCTGCAGCCCACCAACACCCCGCGCTGCAGCCCACCAACACCCCGCGCTGCAGCCCACCAACACCCCGCGCTGCAGCCCACCAACACCCCGCGCTGCAGCCCACCAACACCCCGCGCTGCAGCCCACCAACACCCCGCGCTGCAGCCCACCAACACCCCGCGCTGCAGCCCACCAACACCCCGCGCTGCAGCCCACCAACACCCCGCGCTGCAGCCCACCAACACCCCGCGCTGCAGCCCACCAACACCCCGCGCTGCAGCCCACCAACACCCCGCGCTGCAGCCCACCAACACCCCGCGCTGCAGCCCACCAACACCCCGCGCTGCAGCCCACCAACACCCCGCGCTGCAGCCCACCAACACCCCGCGCTGCAGCCCACCAACAAACACCCCGCGCTGCAGCCCTGCAGAGAGAAAGCAGCGCCCCAGGAGAGTGGCCGGAGCTGTGACTCAGCTGGGAGCTGCCACCAGCCCTTGCCAACACTCGCCGAGCCACACAGCCACCAGCACCGGGCGCTCACCGGTGGTTTGCGCGCCACTCACATGCTGCCAGCTCCCCCCTCCTCGGGCTGTTTCCAGTTGCTAAATGACATTAGAAGCAGCTAAAAATACTTCAAGCGATTCTCTCATTTACTTTTCCGTGCCAGCACTCGTGTTTGCCACGGGGATGTTCTCCAGCGGTCACTTCTCCACCCACAGGTGGCCCGGCAACCACTCTGTTAACACGGGGCAGGCAGGAGAACACCCCCTGCCTGCCAAGGACCACCGCCTTGGCTGGACAGCAATCATGGCAAACAGGTACAGCTGGTGGCCAGGTCGCTCCACACCTTCAAACTGACAGCAAGGAGGACATGGCATTATGTAGGACTCCTCATAACCCAGCGAGTCCAGGAGCTGCCTTGTACAACCCAACTGCAACAAGCTCCAAGTCCCAGACGGTACGAGCTACACCGTCCTGGACAGGACCCTGAAACCCTTTCTCAGTTGGAAGAGGCCACATGGAAGAGAAGCATGTGAAAAACCAAAGGAGCGTTTGCTGAACTTGACATGTAAAACAATGGGCTGGTTTTGGCAGGAGCAGAGTTAATTTTCTTCACAGTGGTTAGCATGGGGCTGCGTTCTGCATTTGCGCTGAACACAGGGCTGATAATAGAGAAGTTTTTGTTAGTGCTGAGCAGGGCTTACAGAGAGACAAGGTCTTTTCTGCTTCTCACACTTCCATGCTGGTGAGGAAGTTGGAGGTGCACAGGAGGCTGGGAGGAGACACAACCTGAACAGGTGACCCAAACTGACCAAAAGGATATTCCAGACCATAGACATCATGCTCAGTACATAAAGTAGAAGAAAGAAGAAGGAAGAGGAGGTGACATTTGGAGGGATGGCATTTGTCTTCCCAAGTAATGGTTACACATGATGGGGTCCTGCTCTCCTGGAGATGGCTGAACACCTGCCCACCCATGGGAAACCGTAGATGAATTCCTTATTTTGCTTTGCTTGCATGCACCGCTTTTGCTTTCTCTCAAAGCGTCTTTATCTCAACCCGTGAGTTTTCTACGTCTTACCCTTCCAGTCCTCTCCTCAATCCCACTGCTAAGGGAGTGAGCAAGTGGCTACGTGGGGCTTGGTTGCTGGCTGGGGTTAAACCACAACAATCAGCAATTCCACCAAAGTAGCCTTCCTGCAACCAGCAGGGCGATGCATCAGCACCCGCTGACAGCCACGAACACACTGGGGTCAAGAGAGCGGCAGGACATTGGAGCACCTCTGGCCAAAGTTACTTTGGGCATAGTCCCACAAGTCCAAAAATCAAGGGCCAGCTGCTTCCCTCTGTCACAATGAAAGAGCTGCTCTCCGTTGCTCTCGCAAATAAATTCAATTGATTTGGTTTAAACGGAGATTACACCAATCACCTTCACTAAGGTTGAATAGAGTGCTGCTCCTGCTCAGCTCCCTGGAAAGAGAAGCTCCAGGTTCGCTCCATGTCCCCAGCATCACACCCTCCACTCCATCCTGTCCCCCTGCCACCACGGGGCCAGGACAGCAGTGCCAGCAATGGGAAGGATGGCACTGCTGCAGGACCTTTCAGGTTAACTGACTGCACTTCCCACCAACAGGCAAGATGGTGGGGTTGTTTTTTTTCCTTTTCAATCCAGGAAAAGAAACATCTACTTCTTCCAATTAGCAGGAAAAGGGAAGGAATTTCTGACTGTTTAACACCTGAGGGCAAGAAGGAGCCTCTAGAAAGAACCGTTGGGGTTTTTTGTTTTTCAAATCACAGCCACCCACTGTGGGTCTCCGGATGCCACCACACCAGCTCACTTTGCATTTCATTCTGCAGCCCCACCAGATCAACCAGGGTAAACAGCCCCTGCAGATGGTCACTCCCAGGAGTTTTGCTCCATCACCACGACAGCCCAGAGACACATGGGATCAATAAGGAGCGACACGTTGGGGGCAGCTACAGCCTGCAGGGCCCAGACCTTCCCGAGATGTGACCTGTTCCTGGGAAGCTGCTGAAGACATCCTGAAAGCAGTTATAGGCTGGTGCTCTCCCCACACCACCACGAGTCAGGTTTCACAACCCAACCACTCAGCGACCAGGTCTACACGAGCACTGCCCTCCCCAGCAACAGCCAGAGTGCACCTTGGCACTGCCATGGGCTCTGCCACACACACATCACAGGGCAGTGAGGGCAGAAGCCACTGAAAATCACTCAGGGTACAAGGCAACCAAAGGGCCATGAATTCTGAAACGCTTCCACAAAGATTGATAGCAGGAGTCTGTCTTTACACCTCTAACACCAAGGCTCCGCAAAAGGAAACAATTCCTGTATGTCCCACACTACAAATAACACATTTTACACCTCTCATCAAGCACGCGGCGCAATTCCTTCAGAAACACTTAAGTACTTCAGCAAGATACAACCTGCTATTTATGCATATTCTAATTGGGTCCTAAACCTAGTCTAAACAAATATTAAAGTGAGCTCCTGGGCAATTATGAACAAGGAATAACCTTTTAATGCCACTGAAATAGCAATGGTACAGATGAAACACCCGCCGGATTGGGCATTTCCTTGAAAGAAAAAAATGTTGTACATACCTACTGCTCCAGAAGAATGCAAATGCAGCCGAAAAAATCCACACAAGATACTGGTAAGCCCCAAAAGACTTCGATGCCCATCCAGTGAGGATGAGTTCCACTTGCTGTCACGTAGCCCGGTGCAGGGGCACCATCCAGCTGCTTCATTTTGACAATTCAAGGCCAACTTTTTGTAGGATCAATAATCCTTGACAGGAAAAAAGTCACTGCACTTACAGAAATGAATTTACCACAGTTTTTGGGGCACCTTTTTGGAAAGGTGACAGAAAATTTCTGTCTCTGCACTGTGATCTAAAGCAACCCTGTAAGAGAATGCGAGAATAAAGCATAATCCACCAAACCAGTACAAAAATCTAAGAAAGAACTTGATGGACATGAGCTCATGCCAGAAGAAACCCTGTGTCCACATGTCATCCCATCAGATTCACAGCCCACTGAACCCTTCCCAGCCAGTCCTCCAGCACAGTTTAGTGAGCAGAGACAGGTGTTACCAAGCTGAAATCACCAGTTTCCACCCCCACCCTAACAGGATACTTGTCCAAGCACATGGCTGGTTCCCTCACACACATTCATCTTGTTCTCACTGATAGCCAGGCACCCAGGTAAGGGCCTTTCCAACTCACTCACCCTCCTGATGGAAAACACACCCCTTATCACCTGAAACACCAACTGAAATCAAAGGTTTGGCAAGTGACTCATTTTTCCAGACGCACCACAGACCTTTCGCCCTGGTGTCTGCCCTGGTGTCCAACCTCAGTCTGCAGCGTTATCAGGGCAGTGTGTCCCACCTGGCACACGTGCCAACCCCACCAGGGCAGGGGCAGTGTGTGCCACTTGGCACACAGCACCCCAGTGCCCTGTGCCAACCCCACCAGGGCAGGGGCAGTGAATGCCAACCCCACCAGAGCAAGTGGAGCACATCCCACCTGGCACACGTGCCAACCCCACCAGGGCAGAGGCAGTGTGTCCCACCGGGCACACAGCACCCCAGTGCCCTGTGCCAACCCCACCAGGGCAGGGGCAGTGTGTCCCACCGGGCACACGTCACCCCAGTGCCCTGTGCCAACCCCACCAGGGCAGAGGCAGTGTGTCCCACCGGGCACACAGCACCCCAGTGCCCTGTGCCAACCCCACCAGGGCAGGGGCAGTGTGTCCCACCGGGCACACAGCACCCCAGTGCCCTGGGCTGATCCCACTCCCAAAGTTCAACACCAGCAGTGGGACTGGTGGTTACTGTCTGTGTACACCAGCAGAGCAGCAAGAGGGGAGATCCAGAGCCCCCAGACACAACCCGTGCCAAAACCACATGAATTCACCGGGGGAACGTGAACCTGCAGCAGGTGTAACACCCCACTCCGGGTGTAGTTTTCAGTTCAGACACACCTGAGGTGCACCACACTTGGGAGCTGTACACAGCACTCCTCCTCCCCAGATTGCCAGCACCCTCTCTGAAACACTCCAAGGAGCAGGATTACATTTAAAATGTGACTCTGCAGGACCTGTTGCTCCCCAAGCAAGGCCAGACACAGACTCCCTGTGCCCCTGGAACAGGGACTTAACCCAGCTGATAAATTTCAGCGTGTCATTGCAGAAAGCTCTTCTTTTGTCAAATAATCTTACCTTGCTCATCACACTTCTCTGGCCCCTTATTTCAAAAGCACGGGGTCAAACAGACAACAGCTTTAGAGCCTCAAATGGAAGCCCTGTCAGCATGATCTACTCCTGACATTCTCCAAAGCTCACCAAGTCACCTTAAACAACAATACATAAAATAAGGACTGGGTCAAATCTTCCCAATACTGGACTTATGAGGAAGCCAGCTCACGTCCTGATCCTACACGGAAGAGGGCTGGACTCAAACCAAATCCAAGACTATTTATTAGAGACCATTTTACGAAGCAGGGAGGGAGGAGAGAGTATTTTAACTGCAACCAGTCAGACGTTTCTCATTAAAATATTTCTTGGAGAAGTAAACGGGCCTGCAATTTTATTCAAACAGATGTAGGCTAAATGCATATCATTAGTCTGACAATATAAAAGCACAGGCGACTGAAATTATTTTAATTTTGTCAGTGAAAAGGATAATGTATGCATATCTGGAGGGCACACCAATGCTAAAGATTACCCCCAGCTTCCCTCTGAGCCGTCTAAAGGTATTTACTCGGGGTCTGTCTGTGTTGTGACAGTGTCCCAGACCGAAATGAATGCCTCCAACACTCCACATTTTTGAGCCATTCAGTCATGCATTTTTGTTATTGTTGAAAGTAGTGCGAAATTGCAGTGCATGAGCTGGAGTCCTTGGTGGTCTCCGAGGATTCCAGCTAAAAAGGCACTTCCTTTGTTCCGCGGAGAATGCGGTCCAGTAGGTCATTCAGAAGGGGAAATAAAAGCAGCGGCCCTGGGAGGGAGATGAAGGATGAAACAAAAATAAAATGTTTGGGGTGTGAGCACATTAGCTCCCACCATTTCCTACTGCTGCCGGCTGCGAGCACTCCTGTCCCCGGGATGCGCGAGTACCGCGGGACGGCGGGGGAGGGAAGAGAGAAAGAAAGAGAAAGGAAGAGAA
>VWZG01009936.1:71815-187849 GCA_013396735.1 Grallaria varia | reverse complement strand
GGAGCCGGGGCTGAGCATCGCTGTCCTGGGGACTTCCCACCCGGTGCCCACCGGTCCCGGCTCCGAAATGCCCCTCGAGGGAAACATTGGCCGGAGAGGCTGCAAGGGCTGGCTGGGCTGTGCCTCCGGTAGGTGGTTCAGCTCTGCCCCAGGTTTAGTAGGTTCACTAAGCTGATGAATTTTGACATCGTTGTGACAGGTTTGAACTATGTGAGCGAAAGACTTGTCAAAACCGACTTCTTTTTTTCACTAGTCTTCTGTTTCCAAGACTTTAGCAGGACAGAGGCCTCAGGAACAAATACAGGAGGTCCTCAGGTCACTCTGCTTGTGCCCTGGCCCTGCACACGGGCACATGCCATGGCTGTAAACAAGCCCTGCTGAACCCTGGGACCCTCGGACCAGAGTGCCACGATTGCTCCTTGCTTCCCTTTACTGAAAATCGTGAGAATGGCAGACACCATCACACTTTCGGGACGGCAATGTCACTCACAGGGACTGCTCGAGCAGACCTTGCTCCCCGTGAGCCGTGGCGAGCTCTCTGTGTCCCTGTCCCCCGGGCTCGGTGCTGTGCAGGGAGCTCTGTCCTGCTGCAGCATCCATGTCTGGGCTGTGCCTCAGCCCAGAGCCATCTGCCCCAGGACAGCGCCGTGGACGGGTGATAGCGTCACTTGGGAAACAGAAATGTGCAGCGGTTTGTGATACAATATGCTCCTTTGTTATCCTCATTTCTCTCGAGGCTGCACTGGGGAAGGACAGGCGGGAACAACAGCAAAGGAAGTTGGCAGCTTCACCCCCTTGCTCCCAAACTTTTGCCACCAAAACTCCAGGTGGCACCTCTGTTCACTTGCCCAGTCAGAGCGAAGCACAGCCACGCTGTCTCACCGGGCACTTCTCACTGGGGACAAGATGCTCGTCTCATTCTGAGCTTTCCAGTGGCGATGCTGGCAGCTCACCACAGCCCTGGGGCAGCACGGGCTGCTGCAGCTGAGGCATCACACCAAAAGCAGGGGGAAACCACATAACCACAGCCCGGCCCGCTCCCGCCGTGATGGAGAGGCTCCCGCTGTGGCAGGGCTTCCCTCTGCAGGGACACTGGGAGCATCCCCGGGGTGCACAGGAAAGGGGCCACAGCATCCCCATGGCCAAAAAAAGAGAGTTTGTTTTATCATGGTTTAAAAAGTGTCCGGAGACAAATCCAGCCATCCCAATGGAAAGGGGTGTAGGGACCTCAGTCACCTTGCCATCTTCTGGGGCCACTCACACTAAGCTGGTGAGACAAGCCAGGCCAGAAGTTCTCATGAAGTTATAAAGTGTCCTGAGAGAGAATAATCCTCTAGGATCTGGCCCTGCAATGTATGACTGAGTTCTGGTTTTCAAAGCACTACCTCACCCTCCCAGCCTTTATTTGAAGAGACAATGTGAATTTTAAAGAGAACTCAGCAGGGAGCACTGCATTTTTTATTCCAAAGTGAGAGAGAAAACGAGAGTGAGAAAGTCTGTGGGGTTAGAGACAGCTTGCCATTTGTTGTTTCTCATAATCCCATACCTCGGCGGGATTTAAGAAATCTCCTGAAAAACACGGAGGGTTTTGTCAAATACTTGCTCAAGTAGTTAAATCAAAGGCTGAAGCAAAACAATGGGACTGCCTGAAATTTTTCATGAAAAACTCTTTTTTCTTTTTTCCTTTTTTAAGGAACAGAAAAGTAGCCTCTCTCAAAAGAGAAATTTTTCTCTGAGTTTTTTGCTTTCTCCAGCATTTCTGCACATCTGGCAGACCCTCCCCAGCCCCCTCATCCCAAACCGCTCGAGTGATTTCCCTTCCTCACTTCTCTCCTTTTCCCAGGAGAGAAAGACAGAGAAAAGCAGAGGGAAAAACTTGTCATCTAGTTTTAAAAAGACTGAAAACTTCTGACTTCCCACGGCCCCCAAAACTCTCTTTTCTCTCCATTAGTACTTTCTGCCCCCTGACTGTGTGTTTCTTTTCCAGCCCTAGAAGGTATCTCATGGACTGCTGTGGCAGCACAGGATGCTCCTCAGTCCTGGGGCTCATGTCCCCATTCCTACCTGGCAGAGAGCCCTTCCCATGCTGCCTGCAGGGCCTTCAGAGCCGCTTTGGCTCTGCTTGCTCCCAGCTGGCTGAGTCTCCTCTGTTCCTTGGGGGGTTCCCAAGGTGTCACTGTCACCGGTGCTGGGCAGAGCAGCTGCAGTGAGGACCTGCCCGTGCAGCCATCGCTGGCCTGGGCGCAGGAGATGGAGACAAGGTGACATCACCCGCACTGCGTCTGCCCAGAGCCTCTTCCAGCATATGCCACGGCCCTTGCGCAATTTGGCATTTGAGATTTCCTTCATCTCTTTCCGTGGAAAAGTTGCAGCGCTGCCAGCTTTTCGGAGAGAAGGAAGGGCAGGGAAGGAGAAGCCAGAGGAGACACGTTCCTCCGCAGTTTCTCTTCACCTTCCTCCGACGTGCTGCCTCTCCTCTCCAGCTCAGACCTCCAGCTGCACTGCTGCCTGAGCCTTCATCCACACACCAAAGTTGTGTTGCTTTCATTAAAACCACTTCGAATCTGCTTTAGAGGGACTGGCACAAACCCTTCATGGGAGTGTGGTTAAAGCACCACAAATCGTACTGGTATCAACCAAGCCCACATCAGCAATGTACCAGCTTACACTAAAAATCGATGCGAATACTTCCCACCCACGTGGGATTCCCTGGGTCGACTGTAACTTCAGGTTGGTGGCAGTGGGGCAGTCCTCTAGCACCAGCAAATCTTGGCAGCGGTGAGGAACCCCAAGCCCAACCGTGGCACTGATTACATCCAAAAATCCCTCTGAGGTCCTATAAGGGCTTAAGCTTTTGGTCTGTTTTAATTCTGGTCCTGGCCAGAGGTCTGCCACAGCCCTGTGGTGTTTCCAGTTGTCTGTCAGAGAGTTTACTGGGGGGGGGATTTGCACTTGGATAAAGATTTCAGTTGTAGCCCTTTAGGAAAACCTGGCTGAATGCTATCCTTGGCCTGCTTATCATTAAGGATGATTAAATCCTACTCTCTGGTAGGAAAGCCTGGGCCACAAGAAGGTTAGAAAGTGTTGAAAGGGAACTGGACAGGCGTGTCTTCCCAGCTCCATCTCATCAGCAGGAGATGGCTTATTGTAAACCCAACGCAGGCGCGTTCCTGCGGCAGAGCAGCCAGGCTGGAACGAGGGACGCTCGAGTGGAAACAGTCTCCTTTGATAAAACCCCAGATACCACAAATTTGGGGGGGTTTAATCCAGGGCATCTCTCACAAGCATAGTGCTAGTTGCAAACTGAATCTGGTTTTCGAATGTCAACAGCCTGATATTTTAGGGAGAGCAGATCCAGTGTTTCGGCATGGCCTGATGTCTCCATTTATTCATGTCACTTAGTTTTATCCAAGGGCTCCTTCACCCCATCCAGTGAGCAGCAGCCCCCCCGCAGTAACTGCTCGGCCCTGGGGTAAGAGGTGGGTCAGCTCCTTGCTGCCTTCTGCAGGTGGGCTGATGCCAGCAGAGTTGGAGGTGCTGTGCACACTGCAGAGAGATGGAGAAGTGCTAAAAGGACAGGGCATGCAATGAAGCTGCTGCCAGGGGGTCACTCCCCTTCCCATGTCCGAAGCAGCTTCCAGTGCACTGGGTTTGCTGTGCAGAGCTCAAGACCGTCTCCGTTTAGGGATGTAAGAGTTTGTCTTTCCCCCAGCAGGGCAAGTCGCCATCCCAGCTCTGTCCCCAGGCACCACAGGAGGAGACCTGGGGACACACAGCTTTGAAGGGCACAGGAATGCACTCACTTTCACAGATTTTCATGCCTGCACTTCCTAGCTCTCCCAAAAATTACTGCGTGGCAGATGGCTCTGACGCGTAGCACACTCACACCCAGAGGATAAAAATATTCCCCAACAGATTCCTGACAAGTAAATGTCAGTCACCATTGCTCCAGAGCTGGCCACGGCTTTCTCTCCTCCCCATTCCCCCATCTGGAGATGCAACGAGGGTCCCCAGGCTGTGTCTCCCCAGTGGGCACCACATGGCTCACCAGACTGATGCTGACAGCTGGGCTGGCATCGGGATCCACACTGACTCCCCTGCACCCCTTCTACAGCCCAGCATCCCTGGGGACACGGCCCCATCCTCCCTGACCCTGGTGGCCCTATGTCTGGCTGCCACCGAGGAGGGTGGGAGGCAGGACGGGTCCCTGTCTCTGCCTCATGCACACCTTTCTCAGTGTGAATTACAGCCATGATATTTAATTCTCCATCCACACTCACATAATCTGCCTATGGACATGGAGTGGGGACTGCACAGAGGGTGGTGTGGAGGGAGAGCAGCAGTTGCAGGGCAGGGGAGAAGATGAATAGCACAATTCCAGGACAACAGAGGAAACAAGACCACAAGTCATTGTTGCGTTTCCATCCAGTCCAAGCAGCATGCCGTCCCTGCTCAGCCCTCCCTGGGACACTCTGGCCTCTATTTTCAGCCCTGTCTGGGATGATTTATTTTGCTTTTATTCCCCTTTTAAGAGCCGATTCAATGCCAGTGCCAGCCCAGGACAGGGTGGGTGCTGGCAGAGCAAGGTTTGTGGGTGCTGTGAGCAGTGGCAAGGCTGGCCCACAAGCTCCAGAATGTGCATCCTCCTGGTCCACAGATAAGCTCGACACCCAGCTTAGGGGGTTGGTGTGTCACAAAACCACGGAGCTGCAGAGATTAGGACTGGAAAAAGTTGCAGACAACTGATGCCTCCCTCCCTAGCCCAGCAGGACCGACCTCAAACTGTCCTCTCCTTGTCTGTTCTCAAAATCCTTCCTCAATCAAGACTGCACAGGCTGTCCCAGCTACCAGCACAGGATCTTATTGCACAAAAGCATTTCTTAATGGCTAACCTAAATCTCTTTGGCCACAATTCAAGCCAGCTATCTTTTTCCTCCTATCTCCTGCACATGGAGAAAACATACCGTCCTCTCAGCAGAGCCCAGAGCTCTTGGCACGTGTGGCTGGCACAGCATGGCATGGCTGGAGATGGCCCCCTGGTGCTGCTGGTGGCCCTGCTGGCCGTGTGGCCTCAGTCCTGAAGACCTGGGGCAGAGGGAACAACCCCAAGCACTGTTTGGAGCAGGAGGAAGCACTCTCCAATATGGAAAGGAGGCAGAGGGAGAGAGGTGTGTTCAGAGCAGCAGATAACCCAGCCAGTTGGCACTACTTAAAAGTGAGTAATAGTTGTGTGTCACCTGAACTCCCTTGTGCCAGCTAAGACACCGTGGAGCAAAGCCAGGAGAAGAGGGAGCCGGTTGCTCCACAGTTGTCAGCCAGACTGTCCAGGCATCACCACTGAGGGCAGCTGCTGCCTCTGGGCAGCAGGATGGTTTCCACCAGCAGCACTGGTTTCCACGATGCTCCAGGTCCTGCTGTGCTTGTCCAGGGATGGAGCTGCACCGTGATGGTCAGCAGGGAGGTCAGAGCTGGTTTCCGAGAGCTTGAAAAGATCAGTGTGAGCTTGCCAAGGGGAGCTCCAGAGATCCTAATTACTGTAACCAGCACTTCATCTGGGGCCTTTCATTCCCCTCAAAGTGCTTCCACCTGGGCACTGGTCCAGCGAGCGCTTGGTTTGTGGAGATCTGCATCTGCCTCCTACCAGCAGGGATGCACATCACTGCCTTGGAGCTTTCCTTTAGCAGAGGGGAGCAGAAGGAGCAAACCCCTCTAACGTCACCTGGGATGTGGGTGGCGAAACTGGTACAAAGAGAGCAAGGGGAGCACCAGCTCTGAGCAGTCCCAGTCCTGTTCTGTACCAGGCTTCAGTATCAATAAAATAATTATATATAAAGAGAAATAATGATTAAACAATTTCTTTTTTTGCCCCCAGGAACTCTCTTAATTCTATTTAAAGGCTATTTCAAAAGAATTTGTAAACACAGAGTGGAAAACGTATGTGCTTACAAAGGTGAAAGGAAACAAAACCTTAAAATGCCCACTGCTGCAGGCAGTACTGACAGCACACCCCACTCACCCTGGGGATCGCTGGGCTGGCTGGACAGGGGGATGTGGCTCCTGTCCCCAGCAATGCCACGCTGAAAGGAAAACCCAGGAAGGAGCAGACCAGGAGAACAGGATGCAGGATGAGTGTCAGCTCAAGCCCCATTGCTTGAGGAGGACTCACCAGACTTTGCCTTGGACCAAAGTGGTCACAGCTCGTGTCCCCATCCCAGGTTCATGTCCATCAGAGGGGGCAGTGTGGCTCCCCGAGGGTGTAACCTTCCCACCCCTAAATGGATGGAGCACCATCCATACCACAGCAGGGATGTGCATCCCTTGCCCATGTGCCCCCCACCTGGCAAATGCTTTGCCCTTGGCTCCAGCCCCCTGCCCAGCAGGGCTGGGGCAGCACATGGGCGGCCAGACCTTCGTGGTTGGATCGTTGCTCCTTGAAATCCTCCTTTTTAAATCTTTTTTTTTCATTCTCTTCCACTCTTGTCCCTCACCCCCCATGGTTTAAAGTTTTCAAATGAAAATATGCAAGCTGTGACTTGTGGGTAGTGGGCTGGGGCTTGCAAGGAAAGCGGGAGGGAGGAGGGAGGAAAAGAAAGAGTGATCTGCTCAGAGTGCCAGCAATTGTTTTTATCCTTTCCAGATGAAGGAAAAAGATCATGTTATTTGCTCGGCGTAAACTTCCAGATTTTCAGGAATGAAATCTGAGAGCAACATGTCAACAGCCTGTCTCGAGAGCCGGGCTGGATGGTGGCCTTTGTGCTCCCAAACACCAGCGGGGCCAGTACGCTCCGCTGCGGAAAAAGCCGCTCCATTCTCACACTCTGAAGTGGTGGCATTAGATATCAGCAAGATAATGGGCCCACGGCCTAGCCCTATTTCTTCTCCCAACCCAAAGGCCCCGGGCTGCTGGCTTTGATGTGCTCATTTATTTGCCTTTTCCTCTCACAGATGATATTTTTAACCGATATTGCGGTTTGGGCACAGATTGTGGAGAAAGAGGGGGGAGGGTGGGAAACGAAAGTCATTTTATTGCAATAGCTGATCGGGAGGGAAGGAAGAAAAAAAAAATAAAATAAAAAAAAATATAAAAATTCAGCCCTTGGTTCCCCTGCAGGTCGATGCTTCCTGCTGTAAATCAGCCCGGACACGGTGGTCCCGCAGCTGGACGGGGATCCCACAGCAGCCCGGGCACACCTCGAGGGCCGAGGCTGGTGGTGGGGGCTCTACATCCCACTCCACTGCCAGAGGCATTTGCACTTGAATCCCAGGGGAAGAGGAGGGAGATAGTGGGGTCAGGGAGGTGGCCAGTGGCGGGATTCAGCCGGGGCTGATTGATGTGCGGGCGGCGTGGGTGGTCCTGGCCACGGGACCCGGAGCGTGCCCCACACGGGATGGGGACTGCGGGAGCACCACTGTCCCCTTCACGTGCTGCCCCAACCATCCTGCCACGGAGGGGCAGAGGGCAGCCTGGCAAGGCTGCTCCTCCCGGGCCCTTCCATCCCCTGGAAATCCAGCAGGCTTGGCCTCCAGACACATCCAGGGCAGGATGCGGGAAGAAAAAAAGAGAGGGAGAGTGAAAAAAAGTAAAAAAGAAAGGACTTTTCTTGCTAGCTTTGCCACTTCCCAGAGCCCACGTGAAAGCAGCGCTCAGCATCCCCAGGGGCAGAGGAACCTTCCCGCGTGCAAGGCTGGGCGCCACCTCACCTCTCCTTCCTCAGGGGAAAGGTGACTTGAGGGAGGTGATGGGTCTGCTGTGGAGCCCTTCACTGGGGGACCTGGGCATCCCACTGGTTGTTCCATCCATAATTTGTACCCTCTTGGCTCCACCTCGGTCTGAAAGAGCAGCTCCAGGGATGTCCCCCCTGTGCCGCGCTCACGTCTCGCTCCCAGAACTGCCTGTGCACAATTGCCATCTCCCCTCTTTGCTGCATCCTCACAGTCCTGTCCCCCCAGAACAACCGTCCCCCGTGGAGCCCGTGGTGCAGATGATCACCACAGAATCTTTTACAGGGTGGAAAAAAAAACCCAGTCAGCAATTTTTTGTATTAACGGACAAAAAAAATGTCCCTTGTGGAAAATTTCATTGTGACACACATCTTTGTTTCAGCTGAGAAACAAACCATCAGGTAGTTGTGTGCCTGCCCCTTCTCTGCGATACAGGGCTGAGCTCCAGCAATTCAGGTTTCACAATATTTCATGTAAGTGCCCGGCACTTGAAATTGTTGTCTCAGCTCTGTAAAAAGTTGGGGTTTTTTTTCCAAGTCCCATGACTGCAGTGGGAAAACTGAAAACTCACACCCAAATCATGCAAAACCAGATGGCAGGAATGGAAATCCAAATTAATTATTTCTTAATTTAAAAATTCTTTTAAATTTAATTTGGTTTCTAAGGCAGGCCTAGCTCGTTCACCAGCTCGACCACTGCTGGGACGATGATACTGTGACATTTACGAGGACAGCAGCTCCCATGCGTGCATTTTTCCAGAGCCCATGAGCTGGCACACATGTCCCAGAGACACAGACACGCTCCCAAGTCACTGAAGCCACATCTCAGCTGCAGGGCCAGCACAGGACGGGCTCCTCCCTTGCTGGGGCTTCGTGCAGCTGCTGTCTGTGTCTTGCCAGAGGTGGGTTGTGCAGACAAGATGCTCGGCTTGGATCTCATGGGCAAGTTGCCAGCCCCCACTGTGTCCACCTCTCCCTCTGGCTGTGCCCCTTCCTCTCCATTCCTGGCCCCACAAGCCTTCCCTCCTTTCCAGAGCATGTCCACCTTGCAGCTGGATGAGCAGAGGTGGAGGGGAGGCAGTCTGCTCCCAACAATTATTCCAAAACAGGCTCGCCGAAGGTGTATGAGGTGCAGCCCACAGGAGCCCCTGCCAGCACAGGGCCAGGGAGCTCTGGCAGAGCCTTCCCTGGCCACCCCTCACAGAGGGCAACTTCCCCAGCCTCCCCTCCTGCCTCTGCACCCTCCCGCTGTTCGCAGCAATGACCCATTTCCCCAGGTAAGGTGCCCCCTGTGACAGCAACACTGGAGCTGGGGGTGTTCTCAGCCCCCAGGAGAGGTGTGCTTCAAAAGCAAGAGCATCTGGCCTCTCTCAGAGGGTCCCTTTCAAATGGAAAAAATACAAAGCAAAGGGCTTAATTAGCCTGGACATCAACACTGGTGTGTGCCTGCCCAGGACCCCATTGGAGAGAGGAAAAAGAGTGTGGAAACAGGATGGGAGGTGAAGCATCAGCACCTTTCCACACTGTGAGCATCTCAGGGCTCATCACACTCAGTCACACCCAGCAAATTATTTTTCACTTAACACTTTGTCTAACTGTGACTGCTCTGAGATGGAGCATCACAAACCGCACAAACCCCTTGGCCAAACACTGCGCAGGGACCAGCAGCATTGGTGGAGACCCCTTGAAAGGAGCAGAGCAGGTTTGGGCAGACCACCATGCACAGCATCCCCTCATCCCTCCTGTGTGCTCCGGACATGCCCTGGAGGACACGCCGGCCGTGCCTTGCCCTGACCTTCCTTTGCACATCCAGTCGCAGTGATTTGGTCTCCTGAGCCGCGGCTGCCCCGGCTCACACAGCCAGCTCCCCCCTTGGGTGCCACTGCAGTGATGGCAACAGGACAGGGCCCAGGAGCCAGTCCCTCTCCAGCAGCCCAGAGCCTACCCAGGCACCTGGAGCAGCCCTGCAAACCATCCCCACACCATCCCACGCTGTCAGCAACAAGATCAAGAACGAAAATGCCATGTGAGGCTGTGTAAAAGAGGTGGTAAACAGCCATCTGAACTGCAGTCAAAGAACCCACTTATCCCACAGTCAGCAGACAGGAACATCAGGACCCTTGAGATACTCCTTTAGGGATTGGATTAACAGATCAAGACCACAATGACCAGGAGCTTCTGCCAGACAGTCGCCTGAGCTGGAGTCTGGCAGCCCATCAGGCAGTGGGATCAATCAGTCTCCTTAAAAATAATTAAATAATCTGTCTATATCTTGCTTAAAATGATTACTTTTCAAAGGCTGTAAAAAAAGTTTCAGGCAAGAAGCATGGAAACCACATAGAGGTTTGAGTAAGCACGCGGAATGAGCTACAGAGCAGTGGTTGTTATTATTATTACTGCTATTTTTATTATTATGGTTATTATTCCTATTACGGTTAATAGTATCATGCCCTCACATACAAGGGCTCTCTTCCTCCCCCGGGCTGAGTGACTGATGTGGAAGTCTCTGCAGGGGGAGATGACACCAAGACAGTCCAACAGGCACACAGAGAGCAGTTTCTGGTCCCCTCCCAGTGCTCACACCTTACCTGCACCCTGTTCTGAGACCTCCCAGTGCTCCTGCCTCTCCTTCACCCCTTGCTTGGCCCTCCAAAACTGGGGACATCAGCTCCTGCCGCCTGTGGCAGCCGCTGCCATCTCCCCCCTGTGCCTGTCACCTGCGCCCCACTAAGCAGTGGCCCTGCAGGGGATGAGTCAGCCCCCAACTTCAGTGGCCTTCCCTGTGTGTCCCTGGAAAAGGCATAAATTATCAGTGGTAAAACCCTTCAGCCTTGTGGTGCAGCAACAGCATGAGGGGAAGCCACAGCTTCTCCCTGAGCACTGCCACAGAGCTGGAGCTGGGGCACTGGTGGCCAGAGCTTTTCTCCACTTCTCTGCTTTTTGTTACTTCTTTATTTTTAAACCTTTTTTTTTTTGCAGTCGCACATTTGGTGCCTGCAGGGTGGTTTCTGTAAATGCAGCGAGACTTTTTTATAATACTAAATAAAGCAGCATGCAAATCCCATCTCCACGTTTGCAGCCTGCAGACTTGGAGTGTTTAAAAGGTGCAAGACCCATGTCTCTAGTTATCCTTTCACCAGCAGATATGCTGCTGCTGAACATTTGCCTCCAAGCTGTGGGCTGCAGCCACCCTGCACAGCCCAGCTCGTTTTGCCCTCCGACCCTTCTGCTGGACCACCTCTGGTTTGAAGGCAGCCCCTGCTATGCTGATGAAGCCTCTCCCTCCCAAAGCAGCCTTGCAGGAGGGACCCCTGGACTGGTCCAGCCCCCACAGCATCACTGCAGGCCAGAGCAAAGCCTGGAGCTGTGGCTTTCCTTCCTGTTTGGCCTCTCAAAGAGCTGCAACCTCTGCCACGGCTTGAAAAGGGAGTCCCCATCTCCTAGCCCAGGTCATTGTCCCTCGCTCTCTGCAGGAGCATCTCGGGGTAGTGCCAGGGCACGAAGGGGAGCCCAGGCAGCAGCTGCTGCCCCTCACCACGGGCCATGGGGGAGCAGGACGGGTCTGCCCTGTGCCCCAGGGGTGCCCCAGGTGTGCCCTGTGCCCCAGGGGTGCCCTGTGCCCCAGGTGTGCCCCAGGGGTACCCCAGGTGTGCCCCAGGTGTGCCCTGTGCCCCAGGTGTGCCCCAGGGGTACCCCAGGTGTGCCCCAGGTGTGCCCCAGGTGTGCCCTGTGCTCCAGGGGTGCACCTGTGCCCCAGGTGTGCCCCTGTGCCCCAGGTGTGCCCCCGTGCCCCAGGGGTGCCTCAGGGGTGCCCTGTGCCCCAGGGGTACCCCAGGTGTGCCCTGTGCCCCAGGGGTGCTCCAGGTGTGCCCCAGGGGTACCCCAGGTGTGCCCTGTGCCCCAGGGGTGCTCCAGGTGTGCCCCAGGTGTGCCCCAGGTGTGCCCTGTGCTCCAGGGGTGCCCCAGGTGTGCCCTGTGCCCAGCCCTGCGCTCTGGGACGTGTCCAGCTCAGGGCACTGGCTCCCCAGAACCAGGCGGGGTGACTGGGGGAGCTCAGGGCAGCACCACCCCGGAGCCTTGAGGAGCTGTGCCTCATTAAGAGGCAGCAATTAAGGAAAGAGCTGCTGGTTACAGGCACAGAGAAACCCCCTTGCTGTCATCGGTCCTTCATTAACAAACCAGTGTCCACTCACAGACCTGATCTGACACTCTCTGAGATTAACTGGGCCAATTAGCACCTTTGCTCCCTCATCAGACACCATCTCCGGGCTCTGTGCTGCCCTGCCTGGCACTCCAAGCCACCAGCACTGGCATGGGCAATAGTACCCCCTCCCCTGGTGTGGTCACAGGAGGCTGAGCATGGCAAAGCCATCCCCGATGCCTCTGTGGCACCACCACGGCCAAGTGTCTGTGACCACGCTCAGGACATGCTTATCCACACACGCTGACAGGCCATAGCAGGGACTTACACCACGGGTCTGGCACCTTGGGCCAAATCCTGGATCATTCCACAAGTTTCAGCTCAACATCATGAGTCACTAATGCCACCATCCTCCCTTTGCCTTTTTTTTTTTTGTTTCCCATAAAACTTTGTTTTTCCATTAAATGGGAACAAATACACCCAATACCCGGAATTTTGCTAGATAGAGTCCAGATGACAAGTTCTCAGAAAACGCTGTCAGCTGCTGAGATTCAGATTCAAGAGACATCATCCAACATTAACCATAAACAACAGGGGCAACAAGATGTCTGGCAGATCTTGAAGTGACATGAGATGCCTGCACTCCACAACAAACCCATTTCACACCACGGGAAAGGTCACCACTTTAATCCACTTCTGGACGGAATGTACACAAACGTCATTCTTCTTCAAATTCGTAATTAAACAGCCTCTTGCTTTGCTATCCAGCCCATGTTTATTTTCCCATTTGCTAACATGGTGGATGGTAATATAATATGACACTGAAGGGATACAGGCTGCTACAGGCAGGCTTTCCACTTCTTTATAGTGATTGCCCTGCAGAGAGCTGGGTGTGAAGGGTGGTTGTGCTGCTTGGATCCAGCAGTGATTTCCTTTCTGGATGTGCAGCATCTTTGCACACTGAAATAACAAGAGCAAATAAGACAGTCAAAGAAAAAAACCACTGGCAGAGATCCCCAAACGTGTTGACTCCTTGCAAGAAGTTGTTGAGGTCTCTGCTGGGCTCCTACAAGGGAGGAGACAGCCACTAAACTGGGAGGTTGAGGCTAAATCTGTACCTCTGCTATGAAAAATCTGGTTTTTAACACTGGTAATATCCTGGATCATTTGGGAGAAGTCTTCTGTGTCCCTGTGCCCACCAAGCAGCATCTGAAATCACCCTGACCAGTCCCTAAGGGGGCCCTTCCTTCCCCCCACAGTACTCTGGGGTCCCAGCGCCAGCTCCCACCCCACCCCACGGCACCCAGCAGGAAAAACCCCACAGCAACAAGCACATTTTTTCCTCTCTGAACCTCCTGGGCTGCAGGGCTGGCACTTGGGGGGCTCCCCAGGAGCTGGACACAGTGGCTGCTGCGGGAAGGGTGCCAGCCATGGGGAAGGGCCGTGGCACACACATCCCTTTGCGGCCCCGAGGTGGGGATGTGCACTTCAGATCCTGGCACGCTCCCAGCAAAACACCACCAAGATGTTCATTTTCAACAGGACACAACGTTTGACAAAATAAACTGTATTTGATTAATACTGACTGCGTTCCTGGGTTTTCTTTGGGGTTTTTTTGACAGCAGTAAATTTGCTGACTCTATCAACATTCCATGGCCACTTCATCTGCCTATACCAAAATTTCAGTTACCTCCTTTCCAGGGAATAGTAATATGTCCTTAGTAATATCTTGACAAGCTTATTTAGGGGGTTGTTTGCGGGTTTGGGTTGTTTTTTGATTCTACTTCTTAGGGAGGTCTCCATGAGCAAGACACAGGCTGGAGCTGAACAAAACCCATCACTTCTCTTCACATGGAGAGTTTCACCGTGTCCCCAACCCTAACAGAAAACCCAAATTCCCATGCTGAAGACCAGCGAGCATCCTCCAACGTGATGGTTTCACCTCACTGCCCTCCAGCTGCAGATTTCATTCCACCAGCACCTCCATACCTGGCTCCTTGCTAAGGAACAAATAACAGGAAGGAAGGATTTGTGATTTTGCTGGTGCCCAGCTCAGTCACCCCCAGGTGTGGAGCTCAAGCCTAAAAACCCCTGGGTTTCTGGGAATAGACACCTGCTTCTAGGGTGTGTGGTGCAGGACCTGGTAAAGCTTTAGCAGCATTTGTCAATCATTAAGCTGCAGTGTGGCTGGAAAGGTCAAGGAAATTCCCACCAAGGTACCCAAATGTTTGGGAACCAAATGGTATTTCTGGGCTGCTTTAGCTTGGCTGAGCTGGAGTGCCTGCAGGGCAGGACTCATCTGGTGGGCTCAGCCAGTCCCACCTCTGAGCTACGTGCTCCAGCACTGGAAGGAGGTGTCTCAGCAGCACACCTGGCTGTTTCGAGACTTTTGAGGCCTTTGTGTGTTTCATATGTTTTACTTTAGACACACAACAACCCACATCTGGTCCCCAACAGCAGCCTGCTCATCCCCCTGCCTCTTGGTGGGAACTGCCCACCAGCACCATCTCCCGTGCTGCTGTGAGGATCTCACCATGGATCAGCAGCTGTCGAGAAAGCAGAGCAGGAGACAGTGCAAGGCAGTCACATCCTCCCCTCCCAGCAGTGCCCAGCCTGCCACCCCACCAGGACCCTGACCTGTGCACTGATCAAAAAGGCAGGGGATCATCTGGAAACTGCCCTTTTGCTTGGTGGCACCTCCCTTGCTGTATCCATAGTTCAGCACATACCAGGTTTGACCCAAAACCAAACCAAAATACCTGACAGCACAGGGTTACACATGCCCCCTGTGCAGACCCACAGGAACACCCCCTGTGTCCATCTGCCACGTCTGCAGGCATGGCTGGTGTTCTCTGTGTCCTCCTTGCAAGGGGGATTTTGTTTCCATTGGAAGCCCCAGTGAATCCAGTCTCATATCCATACTGGGTCCATGCTCCAGAGTGCTTGAAGGCTTTGCTTATGAATATGAATGAGCAATTCTGAAAATCTCCCTGAAAAACGAAACTGAGACACTCTAGACCTCACTTCCCCGAGCAGCATGAGCCGTAAGCACCAGCTGTTTCTAGCAGCTGTTCAGTGAGTTGGATTTTGCCATTCCAGCACTAAACTATTAGTCAATTGATTAATGAACTAGGACTTCCCATCCAACAAAAATATTTTGGTTTTAAATTATAATTTGATGCATGGTTAGTGCAGAAGTACGTCACACATGCTAAGCACATGTTTGCATCTCATCACCACTCTCAGACACAAGGAAAGGTGCTGGTATCACCACCTTGCCTGCAACCCCCCCCCAGGGATGCAGTGCCTTCACGTGCACTGTGATGCTGCCCACTCCTGCCTGCACGTGTGATGTGCACAGAGTCACAAGCTCTGCCACCCCACTGCTGCCACCTGGCCTTAACAGGAGCTGCAGAGCTGGCCAGGAAGCATTAAGGTTAATTGGCAGGGGTGACAGCCCAATTGCCTGGGACTGGAAACCTTCCCAAGGTCGCTGGGCTCACGAGGCAGCGTTGGGACACACTGCTGGCACACAGAGGGCAGGTGCACTGCACCAGGGAGCCCATGGCTCTGCACAGGGAGTCACAGGTATTGGAGTCAGCGACAGCTCAGGACTGGCTCTGGGTTTCACTGCAGAGCTAGAAATTCTCTAGGAAAGGACATTTTCCATTGTTTGGTCGTTGGGTTTTTTCCCCACAAGCATCTCGTCTATTCAGCTGCTTTTCCCACGTGCAGAAAACCAGGCATTTACTCTGGTGACACACCTTGCTGGCCAGGTGCAGCCAGATGCTGAAGTCACATCACTGCATTACCACAGTGCTGTGAGCACAGCTGAGCTGCTGCCCTGGCACCTGCCACCAGCTAAAGCCCTGCACCTCCTCAACTCATATAAATATATTACTTCATATATGATGTGCATACTCATTAACAGTATATACTCCTACTAATAATAATGATAAAAATAAAAATTGAAATAATCTCAACTGTGCATTAGCAGTTAAACCTGAGAGCCCTGGGACAAGGTGCAGAGTTCCAAGTATTTGTGCACAGGGGAGGTGACAGTGCCCATCTCCTGATGCAGGGGTCCCATCCCATGGCAACACAGGTCACAGTGCACAGAGCTGGGGCGGAGAAACAAACAGGGAACAATTATTCCTTATTTCTCATGACATGGGAATGAAACACTGCCCAGTATTAAACACCAGCTTTATTCCACCCTGGTGGCCATGGCTTTCCCTGCAAACCCCCTGTTAAAACGTGCACAAACCCACAGCAGGGGAAAATTCAACAGCTGCTTTTTCAAGTTATAATCCGTTATTTTATAAACTTGGCAGGTAGTGGGTTCAAAGGCTGTTTTTTGTGATCTCTGATCATAATAATGTCTCCAACAAGCACAGGTTTGCTAAAGAGCATGTCGGTGCACTGGGAAGCCAAGCTCAGTGTGCTTCAGAGGGGTCTTCTGCTGAGAAGCATCAGCATGGTGCTGTGGTGATGCAGAGTGGGAGGACCCATCAGGCTTTGTGAGCCACACAGCAAGGCACAGCCTGTGCCAGCTCCCTCAGAGAGGAAAACCACTGGACTTGTACTGAAAAGCTGAGGCCACCATCCCATCCTGCTGCTTACCCAAGGAAGCAGCAGCACACAGAATACTTCTGACATTATAGCAGAGATGTCCCTGTGCTGGTACCAGCGATGCCTGGCGAGGCAGGGGCAGCACATCACCTCTGAACAAACCCAGCAGCCCCTCCCACCCCCAGCGCTCCAAGGGGATGAAAGCAAAATGATCAGAAGGGAAGAAGCCATGGAAATTCAAGTGGCACTAATAAAATATTCCCTTTGGTGGAGCAGAGGCTCCTGGGCTCAGCCAGCTGCAGCACAGAGAGCTGGGATGATGGGGAGACCCGGGCCAGAACGAGAGCAAAGCAGCAGGAGGGTGGAAAAATGCCTCTGCCAGCACTGCCAGTGGCTGTCCCCTGCACCACCCCATGCACCCCTTTGGACCTTAGGACTCCCCAGCAAGTGTGATCACAAAAGATGGAGAGCGTTGCAGTTTGGTTTGTGAACATGTAAAATACAAAACCACGTCACATCCGTGTGGATGCAAAAATTCAGCCCTTACAGGAATACTGCATGTCACCAGCACTGTCCAAAAATCCCCACAACTTACCCCAATGCAGACGGGACATAAGGATTCTGAAACCCATTAGCCAGCAGATCATGCTGAGGCATAGCCCAGATCTGCTCCCTTCCAACAGAAGCAGTGAACTGGGAGTTAACATCTCCAGGCAGAGGAGTGAGTGAGCAATCTTCTCTCCCTCTGCCACAATCCCAAACCACTTTACACAGTCCCAGGGCTTCAAACCAGGGTCAGCCAGATCAGCCCCACCACTCAGACTGAGCAGTTTCCACTCTCCAAACCATCTGCCTGCATGGTTCAGACTTACCTACTTTC
This sequence comes from Grallaria varia, assembly GCA_013396735.1. Classification (NCBI taxonomy): domain Eukaryota; kingdom Metazoa; phylum Chordata; class Aves; order Passeriformes; family Formicariidae; genus Grallaria; species Grallaria varia. The sequence continues at coordinate 170,535 of VWZG01009936.1, read as the reverse complement.
TCCTAAACATAAAGTTTCTGCAAAAAAATGTCTGAGGCACGCAAATATTCAAAGCATTCACATGCATGTGAGGGTGTGCGTGCGCACGCTGAGGCTTAAGATACTGTGGGTATAATCACTCCAGTAAAGGCAGCATGTTAAACAAAAATATGTAACCATCTTGGCCAGAAACCAAACCAAACCAAACACTTCCTGACCCCAGCCCTTCCATTTATCAGACCAAGCCAAGTCTTTCCATGGTGGGCCTGAGCTGGGCACAGTTGGCCTTCCCAGGCTGCCCACTCCAGAACAAGACTGAGTATTGTCTCGAACACATGGGAGGCACCTTCCACTGCACCACGTAGAGAGCACCCAATCTTTATTTTAGAGATAGCTTACGTAAAGTAACATGCAAAGAAACACACGAGTAAGAGTCTCATCTGCCTCAGGCTCTTACAAATCCTTTTCTTTTCCTCCTTCATAGCATAACAGGTTGGACACCCGTTATTCATCCCTGTAAAGCACAGCGTGCACATCCACATTGTCCATCCTTTGGCTGGAGCTGTGTTAGCGGATTTCCCATGGGAAAGGAGGTGCTTCACTTCTGAAGAATAAAACCAGGGCATTGCATGGGCCACAAGGATGCTGGTGGGGACCAGCCACCTGCACTGAAGGGCTTCAGGATCTGGCAGGGATGTGGACAGCAAAGTCACCGGCAACTTGCCACGATGCAAGTGGGTTTTGTGCCCACAGGAACACATCTCCGTGATAATCCCAGTGCATGGCAACTTCTCATCCACAGCATCTTTCCTCTTGCTGTGTGTCTGATCCTTTCTCTCCCCTGTCTTCGCATGCCCTCAGCATTATGTTCTGGCCAGATTCCTAGGGGTGAGACTCAGATTTGGAGTAAGTACAAAAAACCGCTTGAACTACAGAAAAAACCCTGTATTAAGTCAAGTAGGATCAGGGGTTTGATATTTTCTGAGAGTATTTCATAAACTGTAGGTGTTCTGTACCCCATGCGTGTTCGAACAATTCAGGATGAAATAATGGTCTTCACCTTAACAGCAAGAGAGTCTTCAAAAACTGTGAGGAACACAATTTCATATATCGCTTATATTAAACTGGATTATCTTTAAAAAGCACTGTTATGTACTTAATAGTTTGCCATGAACCAATGCTTTTTTAGGGTTCTTTTTTGGTGAAGGTACCATATTCTCTTATAAAAGCGACTCAAGTCATTTGTCCAGTCTTTGGAAATGTGCATATATTTCAGAAGAAGTTCCAAATGTTCTTCTCATTAAAAAAAGGCCTGGAGAGACACAGAATGATGCCACCAGCACTGCTCACAGCCAGTGGCCCAGCAACAGCAGCAGGACCAGGGCAATGGCAGTGGCAGGACTGGGGCGGGCGGCTGCACTCCCGGGGTCACTGCTGGGGACTGCGGCACCATCTTTGCTCTGCTGATTCAGAAGATGCTTATTTGCAGGGATGTCATCCATATCCAGGTCGTAGGCCAGCTCTGAAAGCAGAAGGAGGGAGGGGGTTAGTCACAGGTGGTGTGTGTCAATGTCCTGACACATGGCACAGCCCGCCCCCACCACAACTGGGCTCCTGGGGGCAGCCCCTGCCACAGCTGGGTCCAAAGGCAGTCCAGGGCATCACAGCAGGGCTGGATGGCCCAGAAGAGCTTCGCAAACATCTCCTCAATCCTGCACCCAGAGCACCTCCCAGTACCCCATTATTTGGAGAAACCAAAACATCACAACTCTGAGGTGCCCCCATAAGAAAACCAAATAGATGATGGGATCTGGCTTGCCAGAGAGCTACTCCCAAGGAAAACCAGCTGAGCTTCGGAGCAGGTGTTTAGCAATGCAAGTCATGTCTGCTCCCCAGGCACCACAGGAATGTGTGCAGGAGTGAGGAAATCCTGGCGAGCACAAACAGTTCCCCAAGCCCAGAGTCAGCAGAAGGCCTTGCTCACCAAACCTCCTGGTTGTAGGACCTGAGGAGCTCTGCATTTCTGCAATCTTACATAAGAGTGTGCAAAATATGCTCCTAAAAACACATCCCATCCCACTTCCACCCCATCAAAGCACTGGAGAGGAAGGAATGTCAATGGATCATGCACTCTGGACATGCTGGTGTTGTAACATGGAGTTTGAGATGAAGAACATGTGGGTTCCAACCCAAGAAAATGTCCAGCATAAAAGTTTTGATAGTCCTGGCAGAGGAGAGTGACATTAACAGGGAATAGCTTGTGGAAACCCATCACTGGCTGTGAGGACCTGTTGAGCAGTCACCCTCATCTTCCTGGGTCAGGGAAGAATAAAGAAGGCCAAACAGGCAATGTGGAAAGACTAGACACCAGCAATTCTCTGGGACAAGAACAAAAAGGGAAAGGCCATTATCCAGATCCACCTGGGGCGTTCGTACCTGTCAATCAGTGGGCTGCACCCATGCTTGACTCCAGGCAAGGCAGCCCTTGCTCCCCTGCTTGTGCTGCTGCCATCTCCTTCTGGGGTCCAGGTTTCTCACCCCAGAGCCTGGCCTTTGGAAGTGGAGGAAACTGGTGGTTTCCATCAGAAGAGACTCTGGCTCAAGCCTTTTACAAGCCTCCTGGATCACCAGCATGTTGACAGGTTTGGATCATCCCACCCCACCCCTGAGGAAGAATCCAAGAGGCTGAATAAACACTCTATCTAAAAAATCCCACATCAATCCAATGAACACCACTGCCAAGGCAAACAGGCAGTATTTCTTAATCAAAAAATACCCAAACATTGCAAAACAAAAGCAGAACTATATTAGCATGACAAGTGAGTCATCCCAGGCCATAAAAGGCGGTCAAAAATGCCACAAAGGGAGCAGTTTTCCACTAAGGCCCAGGTGTGATCAAGACCTGCCTGGTAAACTCTGAATTCTCCAGCAGATTCCCACAGATATTGCAATTCCTCTTTTCCACAGCTTTCTTGCTTTTCTTGTTAAGAGCACAGATACGCTGCAGTCCTCTGGAGCTGCACACCCGTGGGCAGAGCAGGGAAGGAAAGGTGCCACCTTGAAAGGGACGTGCTGCTGGGCCACCTCTGCCCACGTGGACCACCCTCCCAGCACAGACAGAGCACGTCCCTCTGGCACGGGGGATGCTCGGGCTCCAGGGCAGCTCGGGAGCAGCCTGGCTGCAACACCTGATTTTCCCAAGCTCATTGCTGCAAAATAAGTGAGGGGATTCGGAGTTAATAAAACCCCAGCAGATTATTTCACCGTTGGTTGTGTTACACAAGACTCCTCAGCTGGCAAAATGTGGTATCAGGGTAATGCCAGTACCACCTTGCCTGCAACGGAAAGTATTTCCACGCACTCCTAAGGCCCCTGAAACCCAAGAGATGCACTATGGGGTCACAGTACCATCAGGCACCCACATGGGTCCAGGCCAATGATCTTTTGGGGCAGAATATTCTTATTGGACATCCCACCAAAACTAAAGAAAGATCTCCAGGAACTGAGTAACTAATTCTTGCCTTCCATTTAGAAAAGAAATTTGAAACAAAAGAGTGTTTCAGCAAGGTCCTCAACAGCACAATGGGTTTTGACATCCCCATTTACAGTCTCATTCTGGGATGTAATTTATGAGATGAGAGTTCCTGCACGGTCACAATGCAGCAGCTGAATCCTGCTGGAAACGTTCAGCCAGAATGCACCAAAATGAATATTTCGAACATATTCTTTTGTGGGGAGAAATTTCAAATTCTGGGATTTCACTTCAGTTTAAGTAAGGGTAATTTTTTTAAGTCACAGCATTTCACCAAGATGGGGATGGTTATGCACTCACTCATCCTTTTTGACCAAATTAAAGAGAAGGGAACAGAAGCCCTCTTGTCATCAGAGATTAAAGTGCTATTTTCCTTGTCTTGTTTAAATGCTTCAGAAGTTTAGCACTTGGGTGTGCCATTTGTTTTCACTGTTCCTTCCATTGTTTCCTACTCTGGGCTTTTTGTGCCCAACGGTATTTTTAGGTTTGATGGATTTAGCCAAACATCTTTTATTTTGTATTAATAATGCATCTGTAACTTGAAAATCCCTTTCACTTAACTTTTAATGACCTTCGGTACATCAGAGTAGAGGAAAGGAAGAAGTATGAGCCTCTGACAGACCTCAGGCAGCTGATAAGCAGGTCCAGGCAATAACAGCATTAAAAACACACATCACAGAATCACAGAATGAGTACAGTTGGAAGGGACCACAGTGGGTCATCTGGCCCAGTCTCCCTGCCCAAGCAGGGTCATCCCGGAGCACATTGCACAGGACTGTGTCCAGACAGATCTTCAGTATCTCCAGTGAGGAGACTCCACATGCTCTCTGGGCAACCTGCTCCACTCACAGTCAAGTTCTTCCTCATACTCAGGTGGAACTTCCTGTACATCAGTGTCTGCCCATTGCCTCTTGTCTTATTGCTTTTATTATTGATAATAATCATATTTCAAAACTTGGAATCCAAATGTTGCTAACCAGGTACTTCTTGAGAGGGCTCCATTACAATTTCCAGCCTTTGTTAGGATCTCCAGTTCCTGCAGGTCACGGCCACATCCCTGCACCTCCTCCTCCTCCTCCTCCCACAGCCACCAGGAGCGAAGAGCCCCGGCACCAGGGCCAGAGCTGCAGGATGGATGAGGGTAGCAGAAACTAACTTTCCACATGCTGTTCTGGTCACTTCCACCCAAAACTCTGCCCTCACGCAGCAGAATAGCCCAAGAGAAGCTGCTCCTCTTCCTCCCCTCTACCCTACCATCTTCTGCATAAACCACCTCCACAGCCCCGGCTCTGATCACCCAATTCATTGGCATCAGTTTCTCAGCACAAATCAGCCCTTTGGCCGGCAAAGACTTTTTTTGAGGGCAGGAAACTAGAGAAATCTGTTTCTGTTTATAATCAGTTGGGAGTCCAGGGGGTATTACCAACAATCTGCGCTAATTACAAATTCAATCTTCACTCATTTTGGCCCCTCTTGTCCTCTGGACTGCAGATTAGATAATCCCCTTAAAATAATAGTCAATCATTAGCTCTGCCCGTTCCGCCCCTGGCGCAAGCCGAGCGTGCTGTGCCCTTTCCCGGAAGGCTCACACAGCTGGTGAAAGGTCTCCAGCCGCACACCAGCCGGTCCCTGCGGAAGGATCTTTGGTAAGCGAAGCCCCTCTAACCCAAAGCTGCTGCGCGGCGCCCCCAGGGCTGCTGCAGCCTCAACGGCCTCGCAGCGCCGAGGACAAAACACGGCGCCAGCTCCGCAACGCGCACGTTCCGCAGCCACAGAATAGAGCGGCAGCAGTTTAATGTGGATCAGGGCTAGAGCTGGGCACCCTGAGCCCCTGCAAGCTTATGGGGCAGGAGCATTAAAAAGCTCTTCTTGCTGAACCACACCAGCTTTGGAGGCAGCTACAAAAGGCCGTTGAGGTGGGAGGAGGTTGGGTTTGAGTTGGGATACGCCGTCCCATGGCGGCTGGCACAGAAGGAGCCGGGAGGATGAGCGGCACACAGGCCAGCTGCAGCAGGTTTTCCTCTGCCAAATCCACCACTGCCCACCAAAACACCCCTTGGCACCCTAAAAGGACAACACCACCCTAAGCAAAGAACCACTAGCAATTGCCACTCTGGCAAATGACCTCCAAGGGGACAGTGCCCAGCTCCCCCAGGCTGGCTCGGCTGCCGCGCAGAGCCAGGGACAGGCATCTGGGCTGCCCGCCTGCCAAGCCTGCCCTGGCAGATGGTTCCAGGGATGGACCTAATATAGCAACAGAGCCATAAGGAATGGCCACGCACAAAACCCCCCACGCCGCGTTGTTTGATGGCTCTGCCAGCGCCCTGTGCAGCGGTGACGGGTGTGAGGGGATCCTGTCACAGCCAAAAGCGTCATGCCCAACGCGGCGTGTCCACCAAACGGGGCTGCTGAGTGGGCCAAAGCACCTGCAGGGACGTGGTGATGGCCCTTGTTTGCAAATGATGGAAACTCTGTGGTGGGAAGGGAATGGATTGTGACCATGTGTTTCCAGTGAGCGCAAAAACACATCGAGTAGAAATGCCACAGCTTGGCAAGCTCCTGCATCTGCCAACATCTGCCTGCATCTTTCCTTCAGGACTGCTCCAGGAAAGCACACGCTACCATTGCCAATGAGAATGACAATCTCTACGGTGCGTTGCTTTGCTTAATTTTTTCAAGCAGCAAGAATCTTCAGTGTAGGGAACAGGTTGCCAACGGATGCAATAGACTTGCTGTCTCCAAAACAGGACTCTTAAAGGGTTTCTTAACGAGAGAGATGTTTGAGTCAAGCCCAAACTGTTGACTCATTCCAAGGTGAAGCATAAGAGCCTGTGATTCCACAGACCAGACTGCCTGACCCTGGCTCCCAACTCTTTCTGTCTCTATGGTACCAACTGCCTCACTCTCACAGGTGTTTGCACCTGACATCTAGAACAGTCCAACTTCACCTCAGACACTAAAAGCTCTGCTCACCTCACCCTCCAGTTGTCTGGCTTTCCCATGCAAACAGCTCACACTAAAAACACACCCCTCCCTCCACAAAGGCAACACCTGAACCCATCCATGGGGTTCCATGGCACAAACAGCTACAACTGCACGGATACAGCTTGCACCTCCAACCCTCTGCCTCTCCAAAACACCTTAAACTCTTCCAAACACCCAGCCAAGCATGGTTTCATCTCAACAGGGAGGTTTTGCCCTCTGGCTTCTTACCACTAAAATCCTGGAGCACCAACAGGTTTGCCAGTTGTCTCCTTGCACAACGAGCTGCAACAGCCCAGCCATAGGTGCGGCCGTGGCGGGGTGTAATTACGGTGCTGAGCCAGGGCTGGCTGTGGTGCTTGTGTTGGCACAGCTGCGAGATCACCGAGATGGATGCGCAGCATCTGCATGGTCTTGTGCCTCTGCTTTTCCACCTCCTCCACAGCAATTTAGGAGGTGTGGCTCTTGGCAATATGGATTTGGGGAAAAAAAAAAAAAAAAAAAAAAAAAAAGAAGAAGAAGAGAAGCTCAACACCATCCTGCTGCAATGTGACTGAGAGAGCCTGGCAGGGCCCAGCAGCAAGTGGCAAAACCAACTACCCAGGCAGACAACCAAAGGATTTTGATTTGGGATTGCTGATTTGCAAACCAAGCCTTATCTCCCCCACGTTGCCTCTTTGACAGCTCCTGGCTGCTGGTGTGCCACCGATGGCCCCCAGTCTGCAGTGTGTGCTCCCCAGAGACCCAGAGACTGCAGGCACCACCACAAAACCAGCACTGACCGGGGGGAAGCTCCCCAAGGACCGAAGCTCTCTGGGAGGCAGTAACTAAAGTGACTTGGGGGGACAAAGAGGTGAGGAAGGTACATCAGCTCCACGCCAGGGGTGCAGCCAGGTGCTGCTCGGGGTACACAAGGCAGCCAGGACACGCACCCTCCAGTACTACCACAAAAATCCCTCTACTGATGTCCTCAAGCTTTTGATGGGGTGAAGGGACAAAACACCCTCAAAACCCCAACACACCAGATGGAACAGGCAGAGGGGCTGCACCGTGACCTCAATTCAAGCAACTGCTCCTCCACCCCACCTTGGCCAGAGGCTTGTGGTGAGGAAGGGCTATCATTTATGACCGGGGCCTATGTTTACTTTGAAAACATACTCATTAAATTCCTCTTTGCTCCTTGGTGTGTTCTAGATTCACCCCGGAGAGAATCTGGCGTCTCCAATTGCATTAATCATTTTCCCTTTGGCAGAGTGTGAAAGAGTTTCTGAAGTACACTCACGGAGCGGAGCCACAAAAATGTGTTTAGCAAAATGTGCTCATGTAATCTATTAAAAATTAACAAACCTCATTAGCATTATTAATTGGAAGTGCTAAAGAGCTTGTGTTTTGCTGATGAAGCAGCATGCCCCGATCTGATATCCAGCTATACAGTCCAGAAGGAGAGCTGCTCCCTGAAGGAACTTAGGAGAGAAGCACTGAAAAACAGGGACCTAAACATGTACAGCCAAAAACTTCGACAAAGGCAGGAGTCAAGAAAGAGATGAATAGCTGGAAACAGAAGACTACGATTGGAAGTGAAGTGATTTATGTGGCAGCAACAGAGGACTGGGTCAAGCAATGGTCTGGCAAATCTCCTGTGTACCTCAGCCCACCCAGATGTGGAGACACCTTCTTCCTCTCTCCTCTAAACGACAAAGCAAGTCCTTCTGCTGTCACCTGAGACATCTCAGGAAGTCTTGATTTTGGGAGCTATGGTTCCCAGTGACAGCAGAGCAAAACTAAATGCTTCATATTCTCTCCAATGACTGAAAACAACACAGTCCCATCAAACTGAAAGCTCTCAAAAGCTCTTTGGATATGACCACTACATGTGGTTCTTGCTTGCTACATGCTGGCCTCCAACTCTCCAAGCTCAGGATGTTTCCTGAGATTTCAGGTACTACCTAAATGCAGTCCTAAGAGGAATGTCAATGGTCCCTGCCTTCCAGATGCTAGCCACTAAACCAGCCCTCAGGGCAGAAGGGTATTTCTCAATGCTTGATTAGAAAACTCATGGTGGTGTTACAGCACCCAGGAACATCTGACATCTTCCCTTGTGACTCACTGCGTGCAGAAACCAGACAGTGCCCAGGCCATGGAGACCAAGGGTTCGTGGCATTCATGCTCCAAGTAGGCAACCAGGAATGTGCCTCTTCTACCAGAAAGGACCAGGATTTTGTGCAATGTCTACATTCAGTCGAAAATCCCTGAACATTCATCATGCCTTATGCTTTTAAGGGGAAAAAAAAAAATCCAAGGCAGATGGTGTTTTGCTCCTTGAACACACATGTAAAGAAAGTGCTGAGCTGCATTCTCAGCCTGGGAATCAAACTGACAGGCACTCCACCAGGCTACAGCTCAAGATACTAAGGGAAATACAGCAAGATTTCAGGTCATAATCCAAGAATTTGGGGATGTGCATGGATATACCTGCTCAGCCCACAGGTAGAGCTGGTGTGTAGGCTCAGGCATGGTGGTACACCATGCTCTTCTTCTCAGCCTGCCTTGGTTCCTGGAGAAACAAACTGAGGTTTTGTGCTCTGACACTGCTGGGGATCACTGGCGTGGATGGAGAGCAAGCTCCCCCTGTCCATGCCAGGGAAATGTTTGCATAGAGCAGGGGCTGAGATGAGAGAGCTGCCAAGGGAAGGGAGCCAAGAGGCTACAGCATTGCCTGCCTGGCTTTTTTAATTGTGTTAAGCTGCTAAAACAAATAAATAAATAGAACCCTGGACCTGCATTAAAACAACATAAAAGTGACTTCAGCCTATAAAAATGGGGTAATGCAGAAGACCCTGGGAAACGTCACCGTACTCAACTTTCCCGCTTTACATAGAAGAAAGTTTGGGTTCACAGGCCGGATGGAACTCTTTAACAGCTTCAGGTCATGTTCCCTGAGCTGGAAGAAGCCCCAGGAACAGCCATTGTAGTCTGAAACCAGGACCTGGCTTTGCACTGCCTTCTGCATGACTGCAGAGAAAGACCCAAATTAAACCCAGCTGCTTACTGCGTGTGTGTAACATCTGATACAGAGCCAGGCTGACTCCTGCTCCCTGCCTCCCTCCCGGGCCGAGAGCAAACCCCGGCCCCGAGACACCAGGGGAATGACAGTGGTGAAAGCTGGGTCTGGATGGTGGTGGGAGCTCCAACAGGAAACCCACTGTCCTCCCTGCTGAGCACCAGGACACTGCAGCTGCAGTGCTTGGGCCGTGCTGGACCCAGGTCAACACACCTGCTCTTTCCTGGGGCCAAGGGTCTCCCTGCAGCTGGGAACATGTTGGAGCTCAAGGAGACCACCTTGACTGTCCCCACCCCAGCAGGAGGGAGCAAAGGATGAAGGGCACTGGCCCTGGGCTCCTGCCTGGCATCTCCCCACATCAGCTTGTACAGTGCAGTCACAAGAAGGTGCCAGGGACAAGGACACACAGCCCATTTGCTGGGAGCATCCAAATCATTCTCCTCCCCTGACCCAGTGACCAGTGAAACAAGGAGCAGACAACTCAGCAGGGCTCCAAGGTGCACATCCACAAATGCCTCCTTCTCCATCCTATCTGCAGCAATCGTGGCTCTCTCTCAGGAATGTCACAATCACAGTGGAAAATCAAAATAAAAAGGCTACATAATCCAGTTTGCAAATCCCTTCAAAAACACAAAATCCTCTCTAAAATGGATTACAGAGATTAGAGATAAGGGTTTCCTGGAAATCAAGAATTGCATTTCAGCCTCCACTCTCTCTCCACCCTCTGAGAAAGAAAAGTCAGGCTCATGCCCCCACCACCTCCCCACCCTTCTGCCCAGCCTTGGGGAGCAGCAGCAGCTGCCTCAGCCCCTAAAAACAGCAGAGCTGTTCCTACCTGATTTTGTCCTGAGCACTATTTTGGGTCACAATCTGCTGCACGTACCTGAGCCTGTGGACAACACGCACCGGTGGGAGGAAATGTGCCTGTGCAGGGAGAGGAGGGGGTGACTGCCAGGCTCCTGCAAGCTTTTTGGTCCATCCCTTCTCCAAACGGGCTCCATGGGATGGCACAATGTGCTGCTGTGGGGTTGTGAGCTGCACCCAACCCTGCGGGTGCCCAGCAGGAAAACACCCCTTCAGTCAGGGTTTGGGTAAAACCACCAGTGAGCCAATGGTGACACCGTTACCAAGAGGAGAAAGGTCACACACTCGTGAGCAGAGGATATAAAAATACTTAGCAGCCATGCCATGATTATTCTGGTAGATTAAAATCAGCTTTGTGTTTAATATTTGGACTCAAGCATCCACAGTTGATGGTGGCAGGACAATTTTCTATTGGGAATTTTTATTTCGTGAGACTTTTTGTGCTTTCTTTCTTATTTGGAACAACAACAACAACAAAAAAGGATTGCAATATTAGCATTCCCGGCAGAGCACACATTCAAGTTCCTGACCTGTTATTGCTCAAGGACTTCTGCAGCTGCAGATGCCTGTTTGGAGCTACAGTTAGGTCACTTTGAATGATGCTCATAGAACGAGGATCAAAACACTCACAGCTTGATCAAAAGGACATTTTATGAACATTGCAGCCCGAGTTAAGTGCTGATGTGAATACTTACATTCGCCCTTATATTACCTCAGCTCAGTTCCAATAAAATTAACACCCTTAAAAATAATGCACTCAATTCTGATTTGTTTCATGCTTTTCTGCCTTATGGCTTTGAAAACATGTTCTCAAAACCTTTACATCACTCTGAGAATATTTAGTTGTGTTGAAATCTGGAAATCAACTTCTTGTCCAGAGGAATAATGGGGGTTGCAGCTTCGTATCAGTGCTCCACCTGGTCTAACCTGAATTTATGCACCAAATTTTTTTTTTTTGCCCTGCCAAAAGAGGGTAACACAATTATACTCTTTCTTTTCCCAGTAGAAATTAGCACCTGTAAATAAACAACAAAAAACTGAACTACATCACCGGCAGCATAAATGTTTCTTTGAAAAGAGACAAAAGAAAAAAACAAAGCAGGGGAAAATCCAGCCTCTTTTCTGCATTTCACTTGCACATCAGAGGCAAAATGAACTTACCAGTCAAGGACAGGGGATGTCTTATTGGTGCAATACAGCTGCTTAACTGTTCTTTAGAGATATTCATCTCAAAAGCCAGAACAGAAAGAGCATTTTCCCCCCTTTTATTTATTTATCTTTTTTTGTGCCAACTCACCTTAGCTGAAAAGCACATTGAGATTGTAATTATGGGAAGGCCTCATCTAGTAGATTTGTAAACTCAGCTATCGGCTTGAATTACTAGAATTAGCAAGGCTAATTTAATGTCACTGTTCAAAATAGCTCAGATTTGGAATTTCTTAATGGCCTTAGGAAAAGGAGTCTTTATGCATACTGCAATCTAGGCTTCATTCTTAGACTAAATTCCTTCTCATAGATTTTGTGAATGCCCTGTTTTGTAGCCAACACAAACTCTGTCCAGTAAAATAATGTAAGGACTCAGAATGAAAAGAGATTAGCTGTTCCCTGCTCCTGTTATTTTAAAGCAGAAATAACTTTGGCTTCTACTGATTCATAGACAAAGCTTGAAATGCAAAGCATGCTCAACTCCAGATTCAGCATGAAAAGGACCTTAACATATTCCTGAGTGCAAGTAATGGACTTATTAGAGGGATGAAAAGAGGCACTTTTCACAGAATCCCGAGCCCTTTAGTCCTGTCATATCAATAATCTTGCTTAAGAATTTCATTCTATTTACATGTCTTTCCCTTCCAAATATCCTGCCTGACTTCTACAAAATACAACGTTTACGCTTTTGAAGCGTTAATTTATTTCTGTTAATGCTTGGTGGCCAGTGGTGTAAAATGTCTGTGATCACCCAGAGCGGCAGCGACGGTGTCACTGTGGGGTGCAACAGTGAACAAACCTGTCCAATGTGCAGTTTGACACCTGACAAATGATAAATGACGAGGGAATTTTAAAGGTTTGGTTAAAAGCATCTTCTTTAAATAAGGGCAGTCCATTGTGCTGGTACTCAACATACCTGCACAATCTATTGCCTTCCACGTTTATGTTTTAACACCCACAAAAACAATGCCAACAGTAAGAAAAACAAAAACAAACCAACTTCAGAGGTATCAGGAAAAAAATTTGCCTGGCTGTCCTTAAGCTGCCAGAATATATCATTTTTTTAACCCAGTTTGCCTAGTCTTTGCAAGAATGGTTTGATCTAAAATCAGCACTAAGCAACTAGTGACAACTTTCTCTATTTGTTTGAAGAAATGGCTGAAAACCAACGGGATTTAAGGAACAAATGACAAAAGCCTGTGTGGGAATACCAGTAAAGCAGGTGATGTTCCCTTTTTAAGGAGTGAGGGGAGGGTTTTTTTCTCCATTAGGCTCCATGTCGCCAGTACAATTAGCACTGATTGGGGAGCGTCATTGCATGGAGGGAACAGAAGATGTTTCGGGCTTCATCTGCTCATGGTCCACCCAGAGGCAGCACCAGCAAGGACCAAAAGACCCCCCAACACTGTGACAGGATGAGTGGCCACACAGGGATGGCCTTGCACAGCACGTGGTACCAGCTAGTGATGATTTTCACAGACCAAACCAGATTTCATGCTGCCTTTCACCCAAGGGTCTCAAAGCACAGCACAGACATCAATTATGCCCTTTGCTTCACAGAGATTAATTAAGCACTGAAGCCTCACAGTCCCTGAGAGCCAAGCACAAGCCTCCACTCACTAAGAGAGCTAAAGCTGAGCCGAGGTTGTGATGAGGCTTCAGGAGCACTGATGGGAGAGCTGAGAAAGCACCTCTGAGTGCCCCAAGCAGCTCTGAAGCAGCAGCATCCTTCTCCTGGGATACTTCTTATTCCACTGGACACATCCCAGCAAGTCCCCCTGAGAAGGCAGCCTTTTGAGTTTGGCTCTGAAAACACTATGGGCAAGACATGGAAAGCTGGCACACCAGGGAGCCAGGAGGGCAAGGAGCAGTCCCATCCCACGGCCATCCTTCCGTGCATCCTCTCAGTCCCAATTTCTAAGGACACCTCAAGAGTCTCCGATGTTAGCAGTCATTTTTCCTAATAATGAACTGCACAGTCCCGTGATACAACATCCTGCATCCATGTGCCAGGAAGTAAAAGAAGGTCCTCACATCATCATTGCTTCCTCATGTGCTGCCCCTCCCTGGGTGGGACAGGCTGTGGAAGACAACCAGGCTGCCTTTTCCTGCCCCATCTTCCCAGCTCCTCCAGCTGCAAAAGGCAACCCCAGCAGTTCTGCCAGCAGAGCCATGGGAAGGCACCCCAACATGCCCAGGTGCTCCCAGATGCTCCAGGAACCACCCTCACTGCAGCCCTTGCAAAGCCCTTATCCTCCACCAATACAACTCCACGTGAATCACACAGGATTTGTGCAGCCTTGGTCACTCTGGAGGCATCTCCTGCAATGCTCTAGCAAAGAGGCAAACCCCTCTCTGCCTCCTGATCCCCATTTTGCTCCATTCAGCTTGCTGGATGCCTCCCCGTCACGCCATCTGCCTGGATGTCCCCATGTCCTCTCAGATGTTGATCAAGCCATTTGCCCAGGGAACACACAAGTGATTTAGATGAGCAGCCTGCGAACCCACAAACATCTGCTGTCACTGTTTCTTCAGCAAAAAATCCTGGATAAAATAAGTGACAAGTGCATTAAAAAAATATGATACCTGTGCTGCTAAGAGCTGGAAGGCAAAGGGGGATTACCAGCCCCTGCAGCAAAATAAAAGTGGTGGCTGTGCTGCAGCTGGTCTGGGAAACCCATTAAGACCACATGGGGTGTCAAATCATATATCGCATGATTGTTGGGTTTGCAGAACAAGCAACAGAGCTGGGCAGGAAGTAAGTCCAAAGAGACTAAAGATAACACTCCTCAGCACACACATGCCTTTGCCTCCCAAAAACTGGGAGGAGCAGGTGAACAGGCACAGAAAGCATCCCTTGTGCATCCCATCCTGCTGTGGGATGGAGCAGGGGGGATGCCCAGGGAGGGATCCCTGGGAGCTGGGCTTGCTGTAGGAGCTGCATCTGTTTGCTCTGGGTTTGGGTTACTGCCATCCTGCAGCCGTCCAGTTCCCCAGCATAGGTTTCAATGGGATGGAAGGGATTTAGGAACCTCTGGGTACTCCCACACAGTGGTCCCAGTTACCCTGTATCCTGCATAATAGGAGCTGGTTAAGTATTTTTACAGTCATGTTTCTGGTGCTCAGTGTATGCAGCTGGTCAGGTGAACCTTACTGTCATTAGCAACCAAACTCACGCTCTAATCTCTTGCTTTCCAACCCAAGCACAGCAGTTCTTTTCATCCAGTGTGTAGCAACACCTCCTTGCTATGTCCTTAGTTTGAGATTTTTTTTTTCTTTGGTACACAGAACCATTTTTCTTTTTTGCACATTTTTAATGAGTTCTGGCGGTAGGAAGTTGTTTGTAAATCACACAAGTATTTGTTTTACTGGAAACATCTGCTTTAACACATTTGTCTTTTTTAAAAAACATTTTTTTAAACAAAGGTATTAAGCTGCAATGTAAATTGGGTACATCTGTTTATGAGTCACTGCAATAGCACTGCCTCTACTTCACCAGATCACACGGATCTCCAGGGGCCTGATCCAGCAGAAATCGGAAACTCACAGCTCGTTCTGCTCCCTTCTCCAGCTCTCCTCTTCTGAGAGCACTGCTGCCCAATTTAATAAATTAAGGCCACTAAATAAGAAAGACCTATGTAGCACCTGCTAATAACATTAGGTGTCTGGCCCAGCAGACACTTTAAATATCAACGAGATACTTAAGCTGGTGCCCAAGTCCACCCAGGACCAAGTTCAGTGGAATTACCTGTACGTGGGGGACACTCGTGGCTGTGACCTCCAGGCTGCACCAGTCCCACCTCTGCCCACGGTGTCATACCATCCCTGCTGCCTTCATTCACTCAGGGCTGCCATAAAAAAAAACTTTTGAAGAAGAAAACTAGAGGGAAAGACATCAGCTGAACCTCCAAGAGCAAAACCTGACCCGCCTGCTGGCATTTGTTCACTGGAAATGCAAGGGTCAGCAGACTGGGGGCACTGGTCTAGGGCCCAGGACAAACCAGGTTACTGCAGTGGCTGGAAAGCATCCCTGATGCTGTTTGAGTAAATAAGGCAAATGAGGGGTGGGAAGGGGGAATCAAAAACAGCAAGGAGATGCCTGGAGGGGGCAGATTCAGGACCTGCATGTCCACAGGAGCTGCCAGGTTCCAACTGTCCCAGGCACATGGGACTCTCACCCCACCAGGGCAAAGCTTTCTGACTGCCACCAAAGCCCACAGCCAGGCAGGAATATCCCACAAGAGCCCAGGAAGGGACTGTGGTGCCTGGGAAACCTTCACTCCCTGCACCTGGCCCCAGCAGCTCCCTGGCACAGCCCAGCTGTCCGGGACAAACGCCCACCCCAAACCACCAGACTGCCAAGTGATCCCCACACTCCTGGTACCTGCCACTGGCCCCACATTTGGAAAAACTGGTCCATTGGTGAAAGCACTCACGGACAGATGACACAGCAGTCATGGGGAGGTGGCTGTGCACCACCTCATCTTGGCTACGTGGTGCTGGGCACACCTGATGGAATCACAGAATGGTTTGGATTGGCAGGGACCTTAAAGATCATCCAGTTCCAATCCCCCTCCTGTGTGGGAGACTCCAGCTGGCCTGGGGTCTCTGTGGAATAGTTGGACTATGCTAGGAACCTTCTGCACACATCAGGGTGATATGTGCAGAAGGTTCCTAGCATAGTCCAACTATTCCACAGAGACCCCAGGCCAGCTGGAGTCTCCCACACACCCTCCCTTCCACTAGGCCAGGCTGCTCAGAGCCCCATCCAACCTGGCCTTGAACACTTCCAGGGATGGGACAGCCACAACTTCTCAGGGCAATCTGTGCCAGTGTCTCACCACCCTCACAGTCAAGAATTTCTTCCTAAAGCCCAATCTGTCAGTTTAAAGCCATTTCCCTTTTTCCTGTCCCTCCATGCCCTTGCCAAAAGTTCCTCTCCAGCTCTCTTGTAACCCCTTCAGATACTGGAAGGCTGCAGTGAGATCTCCCCAGAGCCTTCCCTTCTGCAGGCTGAACAACCCCAACTCTCTCAGCCTGCCTCCACAGCAGAGGTGTTCCAGCGCTCTGAGCATCGTCGTGGCCTCCTATGGACCTTGACCCTCTTTAGTCTTTGCAAAGGCAAAAACACAGCCATGAGTGTCAGGAAGGGACAAGGAAGGTGACAGTGAATCAGATGCCTCTGACAACAGACAATGGAGCACAAGTGGGGAAGTTTGCCTTTAGAGGGAAGGGGAGAGGAGAGCGTTTCAGGTATAAATACATGTATAAATACATTCTTTCACATTCTCTGCACGTGCCTCAGCAGATGATTTATGTGGACAAAGGAAGAGGAAGAGAGATCGCAGGTGGTGTTCTGCGATGACTTTGGGGAGCACACAACCTTTTTTTTTTTTTTTTGATTTACTTTTTACCGGAATGATCCACACAGAACCAGAAAAAAAAGAGCAAATGTACTGAAGCTGCAGAGCAGCCGGTGGAGAGTTATCAAGGAGGCAGAGGATATTACTCAGATTCTGATAATAACCACTGGGTCCCACCTGCCAACTGCAGGCTGCCTGACACAAAAAACTCCAAAAACAGCCTGCAGCAGATGTCTGCCTCCCCATGCAGGAAGCGTCTCCAGTATCCATAAGACACAAGCAACTCCAAAATAGGTTCAAGTCCAACAATTTGAGAGAGACTCACGATACTGAATTCAAACAGGAAGGAGGGAGGAAAAAAAAAAAAGTAAAGAAAAAGGATGTGTATCCCATTGCAGTTGTAATTTACATGTTACAAATCCTGCTGGGACTCCTGCGCTGGAGCAAGGCAGTGACAGATGCCCTGGCAGCCTGTCCAGCTGCCAAACCTGATGCTCAGCAGCCAGCAGTACCTGCCACCACACAACATCCATCTCCACACATCACAGCACAGAACCACCACGGGACGCAGCAGCACCCTGGGCACACAGGGCTGTGCAGGGTCCCTCGGCCTCCAGCAAAGAGTCTGCTCCAAGGAGGCACTTTGGGCACCAGTTCCCAGCTGCTCAGAGATGGGATATGCAGAAAGGGCCCTCCGAGGAAGGAAGGTGTGAGAAAGGAAAGGCGCTGTTGGGTTGGTGTTCAAGACCTGTGCTGGGCACAGACCCAGCCTCCTGCAGGAGGGAAGGGCAGGGCACCACCCCAGGTCCCACGGGAAGCAAAGAGAGACTGAAAAGCAGGAACAGACAGCAAGATGTCACTGAGAGCCCCAAATACCACTGAAGACATTTTCTGAAACAACAGAAGCTGGCCAAAGTGCTAGATTTCCATTCCCATAGGAAGAGAGAATGTGCTACTGCTCCAAAGCAAAACAAAGGCAAAATGCATCCAAATTTTCTGTTGTTTAAATAAAAAAAAATTCAAAAAAGGCAAGTTGACATACCACTCCGACAAAGTCCAACCAATTCATTTGGATTTCATTTTTTTTGTGTGTATAATTATAAATGTAATCTCAAGCAGACTTTTAGACAAGAAGCTGCTCCAGAGTGCAGGCTGACAGCATTGCCTTGTGGCATTGGCAAGCAGACTGCTGCTGCTGCTTCACCTCCCTGCTACAGGAGCAGAGAAGGATGCTCCAGTTTATGCCAAAACAAGAAAATCCCTTCCAAGACTCCAGCATGCTTCACTGCATCCCAGTTCCAGCAGAGGCAGTTTGCAACACAAAGTCTCTCAATCAGAAAGTTCCTGACCTGCCCTAAAAGCAACACGAGAGGAGGTTAAATTTTGAATGAAGGGCCCTTTAGCCCAAGGAAGATGCACCACAGACCCAGAAAAGCTGGCAAAGCCAGCAAACTCCAAAAGCACTTGGCTATCCCAAATTCTTTTCTATAGAAAAACCCTCATCTGGCCCCTCTTCCAAGCTGTGAAAGCCCCCGGGCCAGGAACGGAGGGAGAAGGCAGAGCACAGTCCATGGCAGCCACCACGTGGGAAGGAGGACATCTCTCCTCCAGTTCACAGTTCATCCATCCCAGCGCACGAGGGGTTGGGATCTGCTGGAAATACACCTGGGAATCAGGGGAGCCTGAGCTCAGGCAAGCACACCTGGCTCAGTTCCTGTTTCTCCCAGTGTCAGCCCTGGCAGATGTGCTTGCACAGCTTGGGGCTAATGCACAACAGTGGAGGAGAGCTCCTGCCTGACGGGTGATGGATCCCTCATTTCGGGAGCACACGGAGCACTGTTGGCTCAGTAAGTGATCGTGTCCTGGTAATGCACCAGCTGATGAGTGATTTGCAGGTCAGACCCAAACGTACACTATTTTCACTTGCAGAGCAAGGCATGAGAATAGAGAAAGAAATGAGGAATAAAACCTGTGAACCCCAGGAGTTTTCTCAGGAGGAGGATCCTTCTTCCCTTTTCCAATATCTTTCTGTCAAGGACTAAAAAAACAGGCTGCTTTCAGGGCAGGTCTGTGCTTCCTTCTGCTGGAGACCAACAGCCATCAGCAACAGGCTCCATGATCAAGCCTGTGCACAAGTCCAGCATGGGCTGTCCATTGATTTCATTTTGAAAACCTCATCTCAAGTAATGCCTCTTTCTCTATCCAGGCTACCTCCAGATCCAGGCATCTTCCAGATACTTAACTCACAGCTTCATTTAATCAGGCTTGATTATTTCATAGATACGTGGATTTGTATTTATGGAAAGATGTAAAAACTCATTTCCAAGAATGCAATGCTGCCGTCTGCGGCAAGAAGGAACCTGCTGGATCCCAGGTCCAGAGATCGCTGCCCTGTAGACTCTCACTCAACCACATCTAAGTAAACACCAGCTCTAGAGACATGTTGATTACTGACACAATACCATGCTGCAACTCACACTGCCAGGTCATTGCCACAATAACCTGCACAAAGACAAACGTGTTTGTTCAAATTTGAAGAGGGGAACAGAGAGGTCAGGCTTTTTAAGGCAGTCTGGAGAATTTCAGCTTTCCCATCTTCTTCCCTTTAGGGCTCAAAAGTGCTCTGAAAGTTGCATCCAAAAGGTTTCCAGTAAGTGGTGGCCTCCATGGTCCACCTGAAATACCTGTTCTCTTGGACATCTCCTTCAGGGCAAGAAGATGGGCAGCATTGTAGCAGCCACAGCTGAGAGCCCAGGGGTCTCTCACAGACACTTCCAATGAGACAGGGCCACCTGCCCCAATGTTAACTGTGTCTTCAGTTATTGACAAAATTGTATTTCCCCAAGACACCTTTGGGGCAAATACATGTCAAGCTTATCCCGAGCTAAGCCATGTTTTAGAGTTCTTGATGGACATTGGTTGTGTGAATTTGTTTTCTCATGTCTTTGCACATAATCTTTGGGTGTCCCCACTGTGTGACACTCCTCCCGTTCAACCCTTGCTGTTGCCCACAGTCCAATCCCAGGGTTTGTTCCAAAAAGGGGTCCCAGCCTTGCCCAGCCCAGCCTTGTGTTCAGCTGGGGCTGTGGTTTCTGAGCAGTACCTCACCTACAGCGCTGTCCCCTCTCTGCTGCCCATCAGGGGTGCCCTGGAGGACAAAGACACCCAAAGCACAGGCAGATATGACAAAGTGCAGCACAGTCCTCGGGATCATGAGACAATGCAGGCACCCAGCACCCACCCGTGCTTCTTCTGCATCAGGCATGAAGACAATGCAGTGAGGTA
Organism: Grallaria varia; assembly: GCA_013396735.1. NCBI lineage: Eukaryota > Metazoa > Chordata > Aves > Passeriformes > Formicariidae > Grallaria > Grallaria varia. The sequence goes on along the minus strand of VWZG01009936.1, from coordinate 150,263 downwards.
CACCAACCCAGCAGTCCCCAAGGAAGGGATCCAGTTGGACCAGCCTGTCCTGGGCCACCAAGGAGTGGAAATGCTGCCACCAGGAGAGAAGGCAGCCCTTTTTCATGCACGGTACAATCCCCCATTTTAGAATCATGGAATGGTTTGGGTTGGAAGGGACCTTAAAGATCATCCAGTTCCACTTGCCCTGCCATGGGCAGGGACCTTCCCCTAGACCAGGTTGCTCAGAGCCACATCCAGCTGGCCCTGCACACATTTACTGAGAACAGGAGCTGCAGCAGCCACGGCGCAGGAGAAGGATGGCCCAGCCCTGAGCACAGGGGACATCCCCGTGGTGTTTTACAGCTGGGTGCTGGCACACTGACATGAGTGCTGGGCACATGTATCATCCAGCACAGCAGCGACACACTCCAGGGCCAGAGCCCTCTCCCACAATGCTGAGCAGGGCTGTGCCTCATTTATTACATCCCCAGAATCGCCCTTATCAGCTTACCTGCAGTAGGGCATTAGTAAAAGCCAAGCCACTCATGAAAAGGGGCACCCTCTCCTATGTGGAAAGTCAATCAACATGTTATATTGTTATCGGGCTTGCAGACAAACCTCCCTTTGTACAACAAACTGTGCAGACACGGTGCCCTGACTATCAGTGTAAGGTTATCTTGTTGGTCCTTTAGCAAGCAGCACCTGATCTGCTTCTGTCTGAAATATGCCTTTAGTGTTGCCCCTTAAAAAAGAAAACCAGTTAAACTGTTTTGCCTCTCCACAATGAAACATGGCAAAAAAAAAAGAAAAGCAAGTTTGTATCCAAGTCAGGAATTACGTTTCCCAACTTCATCAGCATTAATGTCTTTCAGCCACAAAAAAGGGATTCATCATCCTTTAAAGATAAATATGGCCATCACTATTGCAACTGCAGATTTTTACATACTTGAAATTGTTCTGATGCGTTCAGTCATGTAAAATGCTGCACTCGGTAACAATTTAAAGACGCATTAGCTCCCAAATTACACTGTTGAAAAGTATCTCCTCAGACACCCTGGCAGAATACAAACTGTTATTCAAACTTGCAGTCTAACTAGAGGGTAAGCCTTCTGCCAGCAGACTGGCATTATAAACATCTGAGACTGATGAGCAATCATAGATTTCCAAAGACCTTTGTGCATTTGTATGTGTAATGGCAGAAGCACCATCCCATCTGACCTTCAGTGTGTCTACAGCCCTTCAGCCTGCCCCAGTCACCTCATGCTGAGCCCACGGATCAGCCTCATCTGCACTGATCTGGACTTCCAAAAGAAGGATTTAGACCAAGGTCTGCTCACACTGGGAATGTGATGCATCATGTGATTCATGATGCATGCACTGATTCTGCCTTAAAAAAACTGGTACATCACTCTTTGCTGTGGGTCAGAGTGGACTGAGGCACTGGAAGTCAGCTCATAAAAATACAAGATACAAATTGCTCAGATGGACTTGGATCTGTAAACACAACACTGAAAAAGTTACAAAACATTTAAAAATTGAAGTAAAATTGAAACCAGAAAAATAGGGAGCATGGGATTAATATATACAGTGGATTTACTTGCTGATTTCACAGATGTCTTTTGCATATATGCAGCTTTTCTCAAAGTACAAATTCTGATAGATGACTTACTAGGTCTTCAGTTGTAGAACTCAGGGTTTCTTTGGAAGAACTCACAGCACAGAGGTTACAAGAACCCTTCAAAACATACCCACCATGTACAGCGTGAGACCTGGTGAAGTCACAGCAGCACGAACAGCCATAGGATGCTATAAACAAACCCATCTCTGAACACCACCAATAATTTCCCCAGTGTGTCAATAAAAAAAAAAATCATTTTTTGCTGACGTCAAAAGTAAATTAATGAACTTGCCACTCAATTACAGCATCAGCCAACTGCTACATGTGACTCCCTCTCTGTCTTTTAGCTTGTACTTGGGCAGTGACAAATAATTCTTGACTTTCAACCAAATCTTCATTAGAAGAAAAGTTCAACAAACACAAACACTTGAAATATAAAAGCAATAATCAAGCTATTGCACTGTTTTAGTTGGTACAATTCCAGATCTTCCATCAGGATAATCTAACTGACATTTGGCCTTGTCATTTTTTCACCCTGGGACAGGATGAATGTCTTGTAAAACAGCATGTTTCTGTTACCCTTGTTTCAGTCAAGCATTCAACAGCACCCTCTTTAAAAAAAAAATAATTAAAAAAAAGCAAGTTGCTGCTACAAAAAGTGACAGTTAAAAGTCTTAAAGTTTTTAGCAGAATAGAAAAGCCCAGGAGAAGGATGCTGTGTCAGTCTGACCTGGCTCACCCCACTGCCTGAGCCAAGAACAGGGCATCTCTGCCGAAGGCTGAGCACAGCCACGTACAGCAAATATTGACACTGTGCACATGACATTTGTCAGTAGGACAACCCAAACCTGCAGGCTGTACAGCGGGCAGGGACAACAGCCACGTGGCCCTGCACTGTCAGCAAAAGCCACACAGATGGGGACATCTCCCACCTGTGGAAGGGGTGTTCTAAAAGCCAAGCCGGTGTTTGAGAACATCTGTCTCTGCAGAGGGATGAACATCCCAAGGCCTGGCAGTAAATGGAGCAGAGCAGCAGATACAGGTGCTGGGATAAGGGCACCCTGGAGGCACTGGCAGAGCAGATCACCACGATAAGGGATGGGAATATATCATCTTGTAAATATTTTAACTGTTTTTCTCTCGGCCACATGCATGGAGTGAGCCCCAGCAGACCCTGGTCACTCCTCCCAGGGTGGGAGTGTCCCCTTTTTCAGCACAAATCCTCATTTCTAAGGAACCTTTCCTGCAGGAATGAGCTGCAGAAACCAGGAGGGCAGCACCCAGAGTGACCCTGTCTGGCCTCACCCACTGGCACACACAGCCACCACCTCAGCAGGGAAACCCCTGCCTGATGCCAAAAATGAGCAGCCTTTTGCATCCCACGGAAGAGCAATTTAAATGTCATTGCAGCAGAGGCATCTCCTGCTCCCTGCTCTGGGAAGGGGCTCGGACTGACGGTGCCTCCCAAAATAACAAACCTGTGAGAAAACAGGGTGAGGAGAGGAAGGGCACCAAAGCTGAGCTGTAGGAATGACATCTCAGCACCGAGACCCCTAAAACATGAAACGCCCATCGGGACATTTGGAGATGGTTAAAAGCAGAACAGGACGAAAGCTGGAACTCGGGGGGGTTCAGAGCAGCTTCCAAAACCACGATGAGAGGCAGAAAACTTGGGGGTCCCCCTCTGTGCCCAGAGAGAGCACGGCCACTGCACAAACACAGCAGCCCCTTCCCTCTGGTGGCGTGGCACTGGAGACCTCACCTGCCCTGCCATGTGTCTGCATTCCCATTTGGAAGCAACAACGCCTTTGTAACACGTATAAAGGGGTCACCAACAAACAGCTTTTCCACCTGGGAAGAGACCACGCTCAGCCAGCCCAGAGGTGACATTCGAGCCTGCCCTTTGATGAGAACATTCGAAAAAACCCTGCCAAGAGGATAAATCAGTGGCAAAGCAAGCCAGAAGTTACTGAAGAGTTACAGGTCTGGGTAAATCAAGGGGGACACTGTGCTGGTCTTTCACAAAGCACCTGGGTATCGTGTGAATCGCTGCAGACCCACACAGGAGTCCAGCCCAGTTGGCAGGTCTGGCAGCAAACAGGGAGCGTGCAGGAAAAATTGGGGCTTCAAACTACAAACTCCATCTCCCCCTTAGACATAGCCAAGGGAGAGCAGAGAGCAAAAACTGTCTGCAGGTTCTGCAGCAGGAGCAGCCAGACAGGGGAGCTGTTTTACACACACAAACTTCCAGAGCCATCTTTATATATCTTTATTGCACACATCTATCCTTACATATCTCATGGGATGAGGCCAACTTCCCTTCCCAGGACAAACTATTTCTACTTCATTCTGCCAAATCCATCTGTTCCCAAGACAACTTTTGTTACTGCCTAGCACAGATACTTTGGAAGGGTAAATCTTCCCTTCAGCCTCCCAAAACCCTTCCCCCCAGTTGCTGGATTGCTCAGAATGTTCCCTGGGTGCTTCAGCTACTAAAGGAGATATTTTTCTCCCCAAAAACCCTGTGAGATGCCCAGGGGCACAGCCTACCCACTCAGCTGGGCTGGACCACACCACCTTTGCAAACCCACACGAAAAGCCTGCACCTCCTCTCCCCCAGCACTTGATAAGGCTGCCCACCCAGCACAGGAGCTTCTCCAGCATCCATGTGTTATTTCCAGGCTTCCTGGCAACGACCTCGTTGGTTCTAAGTGGCATCTGGAGTGAGCTGACCAGAGGTGAGCTAATTAGTGGGTGGCTGGCTGGACCATCAGCAAAGCCCCAGCCACCCTGGGCTCTGTTTGCTTTGGGTGCCCCGTGCAGGATGACTGATCCCAGCAGGCTGCCAGCACATGTTTGTGTCCTAGAGCCTGGAAGACATTTGCACTGACTCATAATTTGGGGGAAAATACTATAATTCATTCGCAGACATGAGTTGCCATTGGTGTGGCATAAATACATGTGTGTGTATGTACAGGGCTCTATTTTTAGAGCTGCACGGTCAGGGTGCTGGCTCCATGGGTACTCCATTGACAAACAGGATGCACCCTTCTCTGAGCTGGGAGGTTTTCAGTCCTCCCCCTTATTGTAAACATCATCTGCCTTCAAAACCCTTAATGTGTTGCAGATGTGACAAACAATAAAAGACCTATCATAAAAAAAAGCCTGCCATCTCTGCATTTCCCACTGGGGCAACATAATAATGAATTTATTAGCATATAGGGCTCACCAACATATGTTTATAGTCACTCACAAACTTTTGACTTGACAGTTTACAAGTATGTTTAAATCATTAAAGTTTAAGTTGACTGTCCAGTTATTACAGGCTCATTATAAATAGGAAACAAAGGTTACATTTTATACAACAGGCAATAAATCAAAACTAGTCTTATTTGAGACTGACTCCCTGTTTTTTTTTTCTTTTGCTATTTTTTTTCATCTCCTTATTTTCAAGACCTTCCGAGGTGACATCTCAGTGAGGCCAGTGCTCAGCAGATGTTTGCAGTTGGCTGGCAGGACCAGTGGCACCCACACCGGGGAGCACGAGAAATTCTCACTGCATCCACGAGATGCAGAGACCTCAGAGGTGGCAGCTCTGCCAGTGTTTGCACTCACCCAACAGCCAGAGTCGGGGCCAGCCAAAGGCACTCACCTCTCCTGCTCCCCAAGGCATCACCAAGTCCACCAGCAAGGCTTAGGAAACCCTTTGGGAGGGAGGAGTTCTCCACTGCCATCATGGGGCCAAGGAAATTTCCTCCGAAGCTGAGCAAAGCATGCAAGAAAAGGAAAGCACCCCCCAAACTGCATTCCCTGACTGCAAACCTCTGAGGGTCAGCAGAGGCACTCAAAGATGCTCAGAGAGGGCGTTTGGGTTTGACCACTGCAGTGTGACAGACTCCCCCAGCCAGCCAGCCATGTTCCTGCAGTAACACTGCAGAGCATCCAGCACGGGATAAAACCAGGCACACAGTAACACAACCACAGCCACTCCCAGCCCTTTCTGCCTCTATTACAGGGTAACCACCTCGGGAAGGAGAGAGATAAAGCCACATTAAATGTAAAAGTTCATTTTGTAAACTATTTCCAGATTTTAAGCCTGGCATCACTTCAAATAGGCATGCTACCCTAAAATTTAGAAATTGTGGAAAGCTGGGGGGGACAGCGAATGGTTTCTGGTCCCTTTTATTTCTTGCTACGTACATGTGATATGATGGGAAAAAAATTTAATTGAAAAATACCCTTTCAAAGTAAAAAGAAATATCATTCTCAAAAATGTTGAAAGTGAATATTTCCACACCATCAGCAACTTTTCCTGGGCTGGTTTCCAACATAAAACTTGAACAGAATCACAGTTTATATCCAACACCAACCAAACAGGATTCTTTCGCTGTCAGATCAGCTTCACCTTTTTGCTCTAAAGCAAAACAAATAAAGAGGATTATGGCATGGGCAAGCAAGAAAGCACCAGGAGGTCTCTCTGATGGCACAGCTCGTGCCCCCTGAGCTCAGCTGGTGCCTTAAAGCTGTGCTGGACAAACCTCACTCTCTCAGCAACCCAAAAGACTTAACCTGCCAGGAACACCATGCCCCAAAGACACTGTTGCCTAAAGTTAGTATTTACCCTTCCCATAGCAAAGGCAGCAGCTCCAGCAGAGCAGCACAGGGACAGGAAGGGAGGACAAGTCCTCTTTTCCTACTCCATGTTCATGTACCACAGTGACAAGAGGGTTCTAAGTTGTCAGATGGGTAAATTGTTGGGGGCATCAACACAGTGATTAAACTAGCCTAGAGAGACAGAACAAAGCAGAACGGATTATATATCCAGCTTCAGAGATCACTGATGATATTATGGGGTAGGCTTTAAGAGGAAATTAGAAACACATTAAAAATAACATCAAGGTGTGACACAAAGATCACGGAAAATGAAACACGTATCTCTGCTCTCAAGGTAGGACACTGTGAATCACCTGTATTTCTTTAACATACACTTTGATATTTAGTTCTTAGATAAAACAGAGTGTATTTGATCTTTCTCTGAATTCTATGTTTCTCTTTCGGACTTAGATTGGAGGAATTAAAAAGTCTTTTCTTTCCCATGGTCAGTATTTGAATATATGTATTTTATGCATTTTACAAAATGTGTCAATAATCTTTGATATGAGACTGGCATTTAGTATTTCAGCTCTCACTTCATTAAGGATATTTTAATTATCCCAGACCAATGGAAGGGAATTTATAAACATCTGTGCTTCGTTTAGGAGCCCAAATTTGCCTCTTAAACTTCAAAGCTGTAAAGCTGATTTTATCCAGGTTCAGTTGTCTGGTCTCTTGAAGAGCACCACATACCACTGAAACCAGTATTAATTGGGCTAAGGCTCCAGCCCACAGACTCACGTCCAGCACCACTCATGCACACTGGACACAGCCTCTGCCAGCCTGGTTTTGCTCACACAACCAAACCAGATGATGCTGCTGAGCTCCACAGAGCCAGGAGCAGGATGACAATGGTCAGTGGGTCGAGAAGAAGGCACACACCAACAGCATGTGTGACTACCCAAGTCAACTGGTCCTTTGCTTCCTCCTCCTGATGGATGACCAGGGACTACTCATTAATAACACAGTTTCAAAGCACCAGGAGTGACTCTGTGTCTTTTTCAATGCAACCAAAGACAGGACTTGTACTGGCAAGCAACTGGCAAGCAACACAATTTTAGGCTGCTGAGTACCTAAATGACCTCTGCAAAATCAGCCCAAGTTTTTGGCAAAAAATTACCACAGGTTACCGAACCCTAGATCAGAAATATCCATAATTTGCTGCAGTCATACAAACCTTCCCAAGCCCTCCAGAAGGCTGAAAAACTCATCTCAAAGCTCCTGATTGCATGCAGCAGAGGGAAGGAGAGAAGAAGCTGAGACTGGGAGCTAAATCAGGATTGCACCTTGCCTCCAGTCCTCTCCAATGGGCTGCCCTGCAGCACATCCCTGGCAAAACCAACCTGGAAAAGCAGCAGTGTTTCTTCTCCAGCTGCTGCCTCGTCTGCCACCGAGGCCAGCTGGCACGATGGTGGGCATCAACAGCCTCTGGGGGGGCATCGGGGATGCCTGCAGCAAGCAGGGCTGAGCAGAGCCCAGGGAGCAGGTCCCAACACCATCACCAAAACCTGCCACCCAGAGCGGGGCAGCCGCTGCAGTACCACCATGCCCATCACCTGCTAAGAAGCGGAGCTGGTTCCTCACTCGCAGCTCTCCGTCCCCAGAGCCTCTGCCACAGTCATCTTCATCGTCGCAGTCTCCGCTCTCCTCCTCCTCCTCCTCCTCGGGGGTTTTGCCTGCAGATTTTCGGCGGGGCAAAGCCATCCCTCGGAGCAGCTGAAAGACATGAGGTGCCACAGTCATTCCAGCTGCTTCCCTCCACCACTCCTGCTGCTTCACCCTATGCCTGCGGGGGAACCAGGTGACAAGAGGGTGACAAGGCTCAGTGGAGCCAGGGCAATGGGACAAGATCCTTGTGCCAAAGCACTGGTGAGCTTAGGCTGATTCACGGACAAAGCACACACAGAATCTCAATGAAAGAAACAAAAGGAGGAGGAAAATCCACACTGAGTCATTCTGCCCTTCAGCTTCTGCTCGATGAGCATTGCACGAGCTACAGTGCATCAGCCAGCCCTGCGAGACCCCAATGTCACCAAAGCCCTGGGGTCACCACAAAACACGTGTCCAAAGTTAGGCCAGACAGGGCAAAAAAAACCAGTAGCAAGAGTAGCCTCTGTTCAGGAGATTCTCACTGCCTTCAGGGGCTATCCCCCAAATGAGAAGTAATACACGTGGAAGGAATAGCAGACCTCTTGTACGTGTATGGCACCCTATGAACATCACTAAATAAAAGCTCATTTCTCACTCCTGAAGTACAGAGGGTGCTCATCAAAGTTTTTGGGATAGCCAAGTGACACAATGAAAGCATCTTTTAAAGGATGTTTTCAAGCTGAGTCCTAAATAAGGGTGAGAGGTTGCACATCCTCCCTGAGACGGGGACTTGAATGCCTCACCTGAGCACGGGGTCAGGACCACTTTCCAAACACGGGTGGGAGTCCCCCACGCTCCCGTCACAGCACACAGAGGGATGAGACACATTTTAAGCCATCGGCTTCCTCTTCCAGCTGACTTTTCTGATTCTGCTGTTGCTGAAAGCAGCCAGCTATTTCATCACAAACCCAGATCCCCTTTGAAAAAGTGTGAGTCAGCCAGTTAATATATGCTGAAAATTTCTATCACTGCCACTCTGCTGTTAAAAGCCTTCTTGAATTTAATCTCAGCGCTAAAAAAAATAAATAATGAAAAGGATAAGTAACAGAGAAGATATTGCAAAATGGGAGCTTTCTGCATACTTCAGGGGGTTAGTTAGTTCCATCTCTTGCAGCAATGTGCATGCCTTGCAAGGCATTTTTTAATATCTGGGATCTAGGTTATATCTTTAAACTATTAAGCTAGCCTTAGAAAACAGTTTCTAAAATATTTATCTGCTGAAGTTTATACAGCCTCTGAGGAATGCTTTTGGCATCTGGCTCGCCCCGTCCACAGCACTGTCCACATACCTTAGTGTTTATATTACAGGAGCACAACATAATGAAAAACAAATGGCTCCATGTGAGACCCCTTTGGGTTCCCCAGCAGCACCCAAGCAATGCAGCAAACATCTCCTTGGCACGTGCCAAAGCCTGCCCAGCGTGAGAACTGTGCTGGGTCAGTCCCACATCCATGGGCAGGCAGCAAAACGCAGCTCATCACCCCAAAACTCAGGGGATGTGTTTCCATGGCCTTCAACAGGCTTTGGCTCAGGCATTTTCAGTTCACTTTTCAGGAATTTTGTTTTGTTTAGACATTTACAGGCCTGTCCAGAATATGGTGCAATCACAAAAAAAACAACAAACAAACAAAAAGGCAAGTGCAGTGCTGGGGGTGGCACGTGAAAGATGGCACGCAGGGACCGAACATGCCCACGGCTTGAGCCTTGACACCATCACCTGGACTCATCCCCTCTAAATGAAGCCCCAGGTAGCGGCAGTGCCCAGCACAGGGAACCTCAGCTCCAGGTGGAAGGAGGGTCTCCCACACACAGCAGCTCATGACCACACACACACCAGTTCAAACCCACTGCTAAAAAGCCAAGCCCACCACTAAAACCCCAAGCCCACTGTCGTCGTGAGGCCGAGGTGGGTCAAAGGAACGACATGGCTTCTTCTGAAAACAGGACCTTTATTGTATCAGAGGCTGCGGTTCTTATAGACCTGAGTATGGACACATGTCCAAGGGCCATTGGTTTCTCTATCCATAAATAATTCCTAACTGGACACACAAACCACGCATGTCAGTAAACATGACTCAGCACTTTAGGGACCAGATTTCCATTCTAGGTGTCACAGCCTTTCCTTCCGTGCATATCACCCTGACGTGTGCAGAAGGCTCCTGGCATAGTCCAATTTTTCCACAGAGACCCCAGAGCAGCTGGAGTCTCCCCACACAGCCCACCCTGGTGGAAGGGGCTGCAACCTCTCAGCAGCAGGATGCTCACTCCACTGCAGGATGCTCACTCCACTGCAGGATGCTCGTTCCTCTGTAACCAAGGCACAGAGTGAGCCAGACAGGACCCCACGGCACAGCCCAAAGCGCCACGGCTCACCCAAAAAAGCAGAGGATCTTTCTGGTGGGGAGAATTAAGCTTTGGGATATTTTCAAATTTAATAAGCTCAGCAGGGGGCATGGGAAAATCAGGACTTTTCAATTGTGTGTTTTCGAACATTAAAATAACTGTCTCTCATGTTACTACTTTTTTTCCTTGGCATGCCATAAATTAGCAGCTTAATTTCTCTGCCTTTGTAGGCACAATAAAATAGGAACTTTTTGAGAAATGTCACGTGAGCCCTGACTCTGGAATGAGTGAACGTGACATCCCTGTGCTACGCTGCTCTTTCCTTTTCCAGGAGAAAAGTTCCATCATCAGCCATGCACTCCCCAGCTGTTGATAACCACAGGGAGGTTCAATTAGTCAAATTTCACAGCTAGCTCTGGGAGAAACAAAATCTATGACACAAAACCTACTGGAACAGTTAGCAGGAGACGAGGCGTGGGGTGGAAATCCCACCCTGCTCCATTGGCGCATCCAGACCCAGGAATGCTGTTGGATGTCTCGGCTTCGTCTGGAGCAGCAGCCATAGTCCCATTCATCACCCATTCCACAATGTTCCTGATGGTCTGCACGTTTTATGAAATTATGTTTGGTGGACTGAACATAGATTCCCCATCCTTAAATAGCAAGCAGAGCTGACTGTACCCTAACATTACGGCTTATTCATGTCCTGTGGTTTAAAGCCCATGGTAAAAGGCAGGAAAATGCACAGTCTGGTGATCACTAAAGTAGTATGTAACAGTGAGAGAGTTTTAACTTCATCACAATTCACCCAGCTGTAAGAGTTTACTGTCATATCTACTCCCCTTTGCTAAACCATAATGGCAAAAATACAGTGTAATGTGCCCAATGTAAACCAGAGCTCTCGTTGTGGGAGTTCCAGGCACATGCACCTCCAAGGGGTCTGCAGGGTGTTCCTCTCCCATCTGCACAACCACCATGGCAAGAACCCTCCTCTGCTCCTGACTACAAGTTCTAATGGATAAGACGTCCATCAGTTTGATTTCCAATCTCACCCCTTTTAAACCATGACCCTCCTCATGGGTAGGGCGGGCAGTGCCAGGGCATCAACAGGAGGGACTCCAAAGGACACTGGGCAGTCACATCTGGTCTCCATATATATCTTTGTTGCTTGGCTTGTCTTGCCTTGTGGTCTCCCTGCAGCTTAAAAAACAAGGCAGACGGGAACGGTGCGCCGAGCCTTCCTGCAAGGAAAGCTCCGCGGGGCATCCCAGCATGGTTTACACAATTATTCATAACTGTACAGTGACCAGACAAAAACAGATGCAACAACACAGGGTAATGACTCAGCTGCACTTGGACAGGCCCCTGTATGTTGAAATCTTTTTAACTCCTCATTCCTCAGCTAGTTTACTCAGAGCTCACCATCCCATCAGCCCACTAAGCCACCTGGTCTTGTTTTTCCAATTTTAACACAAACAGTGGGAGCTGCAACATACTTTTTATCATTAATCTCCCATCTCTGAAAGGAACTCAGCATCGTATTTCTTGGACTGCAGTTTAATAGCTGTTCTCTCCGTTTGGAAACTAAGCCCGCGGTATTGCAAATATCAATTTGAGCAATACCCAAAATTGTGCCCACAAATTCACATTAAATACTGTCAGCAAGCTACAAGCACTGTGCTCCTTTAGGGCAGAAATCATCCCTTTCAACACACTTCAAAAATATGTGAAGTAAAGAGAACAGCCAAAGAGATTATTATGGGGGAAGAGAAGACTTTTAGAAAAACATTTAATTCCTTCATGAGTTTAGGGGAGAAGCCTGATTGATATTTGTAATCTTTTGGTGGACAGAGCTGTCATTTAATTTAGCTTGCATGACTGAAAGAATTTAACAAAAAGTGTTCCATAGAGTTTTGCTGAAATTCTTCGCATGTTTTTAGTAAGCCTCTGGAATACGATCAAACCTAAAAAGCTGGAAAGGACAGAGACTGAACTTGCAGCTAAAATAATATTCAAATTGTAATATATGCTTAATAATCAAGTATTCACATCCAGCAGAAAAAGTGCCTCAGTGCAGAAATGACTCTGGATCCCCAGCCATGTATCCATGTGCTGCTTGACATCAGGGAAGGAACCCTGGGAACCCAACCCAGCAGTGAAAACCAGCCCCTGGCTCTGCCAGAAACCTTCCAAAACTCAACCAAACTCAACCAAACCCACCAACTTATGACTGCCTGCAACATCCAGGATGCCTTCCTTCAGGAGCCTCGTAAGGAAGAGTTTTGGAGGAGCAAAGGTGTTATTTCCCCTTTCATCAAATCACTCCAGCCCCACACTTTGGCCACACGCTCCCAGGTATGTGACACAGATGCCCTGGTGCTTCCCACACAGCTCCCAAGATTCCCAACAGGACGGTTTTTTCTACTTTAAATCCCAGCCTGCTGAAAACATGGGGGTTTGAGGAAGAAAAACTAGACCTTACAGCCAGCCCTGACCCTGAAATCTGCAATGCCAAATAATTTATGTGTGGCTTTTAAACCAGGGCAGCATCATGGGAAACGTGCAGATTTTCACACGATACTGTTCCCTGTTAACAGCTCATTACAGTCGACAGAAGTATATTCCCATTATGAAATACAGCTGGGGCTGTTTTGCTTACGAAGGTCATTATCTGATCACAGGCAAGAATTGAGGAAAGGAACCCATTTTATAAGGCTGAAGTTGTGGACTTTTTGAAAACTCATGTGTTTTGAATTTGGTGGCCTGATCATACACAAGCATGCAACAGCAGAATCGATTCTCTCCACTTCCTCTGCTTATTAGCCCTGGAAATAGCATGGAAAAAATTATCTTTTATTAGCAAATACTTTCTTTCTTACTGAACCAACTCTCATGAGATTCCTTGGTGCCCTCTACACCACATTCCTATTTCACAGCTCCATTTGGTTTACCCGTTCTGTGGATGGGGGCCTTGGTGGCACAGGAGCAAAGCACCAACACAAACCCAGAGCAACATCAACAGCATTGGTTTTTTGATTGTTTCTTTCCAAGCTCCAGAGAGCTTTCCCCCTCCTGGGCGGCAACAAAATGCAACGCATATTACAGAAAAACTCAATGTTCCCTGGCACCAAGCACCAAACTCCATTTAAAAATAAGGACACTTAAAACTTCAGAAGTATCTGTAAATAGCAGGATCTGTAATTCAGTCTTGCAAGGGCAAACACATGTGCCTGTGCACACAGGCAGGCATCACTGCTCTTTGGCACACAATGTTAGCCCAAGGACAGAAGAGCCATTTTGGCAGCAGAACATCTGAACTCTGGTTTCCTCATGGCCCTTCCAGTTGGATGCACCTTGGCAGCACAGACATGGCAGAGAAGAAACCTGTTCCTAACTGAATTCCTATTTCAAGCTCAGCAGAACAAAGCATGATCACTAATCAAATGTTAATAAAGTGGAAGCAGGCTTTGGAGCTATAAAAGTAATTTTCAGTGCTTGGAAAAATCAGAAGTTGGACATGTTGGCTGCTTTTTTACCTGCAATCGTGCACTTCCCCGTGCTGTCTCCTCCGAGACATCACAGGTTTTGTGCTGCTGGAGCTGCACTCAGCAGACCAAGACCCAGGCAGCACCTCCTGCCTGCTCTGGGCAAGGGATGGCCCTGGGACTCCCTCCCCACACACTGCTCTTGGGTCATTCCTGCTCTGGGGCTCTGCAGCAAACCCTGGTGAAGAGTGCCAAAAGTTGTGAACCACAGCTCTGAGTTTATACTGGGGCTCATTAGCCATAAAATGTTTTAGTCCTTCATTCTAGCACTCAAAACATCATCCCCTGAAACAGTAAAAATCCCTACCACGCATCATTTGGGGTCTATCAGCACAGCAAGACCCACTTCACTGTCTTCACAGGCTCCAGAGGAGATGCTCTCAGCTACCAGTAAATCAGTTTTCCTGGTCACTCTCCTGATAGCACAAAGAAGCTGGTGACAGCAGTGAATTATTGACCAAAGGGTGGCCCTGCCTTATGGATCATCAGCTTAATTCCAGATTAGCTATCCAAACTGACAACATCCCTATGGGTAAAGGAGGACTGATAAAGACGCCAAAGTGCTGGCAGTAATTAACACGAGTCCGCACTGGACAGTAAATCTCTTTTGGTGACAGAAGGGGCTGCCAAGGCATTATGGATTGCTCTGGTTGGTGAGGGCAGGCTGATGCCCAGGACAGGGTGCTCCTGAGGGTGCAGAGGTTAAGCCCTGGCTGGCACCACGGCAGAGGAACTGGCTCCTGCCTGCTGTCCCCCAGGCCGGGGAGGTGACACTTTCCTGGCCTGAACAAACGTTCATTCATCACCGGGCACATGTGAAAAAGAGATTACTCGGGCTTTGCAATCAGCTCATTCACCTTATATCCAGTTCCTTCCCCTTCCACCCCCAGCTATTCATGGTTTGTTTTTGTGTGGCCGTAGGAAGGAACAGGACAGTGTGGGTGACGAGCAGGGCTGAGGGGTCCAGCCCAGCCTGACGGGGACCTGGACAGTCCCCATCTGCTTCTGGCTCATCCCCTGAGTCCTGCATCAATGCCAGTGCTGGAGAAACGCTGCTTTTCTCTTCGAGTTGCCAGAGTCCCTTCTGCTCCTTTCCATTTCCAAGCCCAAACTATTGACAGCCCTCCAGCATTCCTTCCTACATCCACCTCCATCAAATCCCAACTCCAAAACCCTAACTGTTAGACCAACCATCTAACATGTGGTTGGACTAGGCAGCAGATAATGCCTTCAGCAGCTTGCTGGAGTCTGCCCGGACCTTCTCCTGTCAGAATTAGAAAGACTTCCACTCCACAGAGTAACCACTTCACTAGAAGGAACACAGCCATTTACTGCAAACACTCTCTTCCAGCTCTTCACTTTGCCTGGCCTGATCTGCATAATTTCTTCAGTCCCAGTCTCTTCCACAGGGCTCATAACTACTCCAGATATGGTGCTACTCACAACAGAGCATCTCCTGTGGACATCTGGTACACAACCCAGGAAAGCTGTGGTTGATTAAGGGGAGCAGAATGCCACGTTAAAACCATGGGTGCACTTTTAAACCTGCATCAGGGAAAGGCCTGGTATTTCAAGACCACTTGGGCTTTCACACTGGATGGAAGAATTACATAAGGAAAGAAAGTCACCAGGACAGCAGTCCCCACCAGGCACATTAACCATCCATGCCTGTCAAGGGTAGAAAAGCATTGCAAAGATGCTTCCTTCCTTGCTACCTGCAAGGGCTGTCTGATTTGCCCCCTTTTCACACCGTTCTTTCTCTGGCATCACAGCCCTGCTCCTTCTCCCCACAAAATTTCTCAGTCTCCTTTCAGTAGCCCCAGCTGCCTCCCCCACTCCTTTTCACCTGCTCTGCATCACTAGACATGAGAACCCGGACCAATTTCTCCACCTCTGAAGCAGCCACCCCTCAGGGGGTTGGCAACTGAGTGAAGGAGGGGTGTGGGAACCTACGTGGGCCAGGGCCCATCACTGTTATTATCCATATTTTACGTATTTTGTTTAGTTTTGTTGGGGCAGAACCCTGCTCTGCCATCCAAACACCACTCGGGAAGGCCCAAAGAACACGTCACCAGAGGATAAAACAAGAGACAACAAGCAAATCAGGAGCACAAAGAACAAGACAACCTGGGTAGAGGCAGAGCAATCAACTGCCTCATCACCATCACATCCTTCATGCATCAGAGTAGGGACGGCCTGGACAGAAGGCACCCTAGATGCAAGAGCATCCAGAAGGACACGTAGGTATCACATCACCTGGAGCCACCTGCTGAAACAGCCCCACGTGTCTATGGAGGGGGACCAGTGAGACCCAGGCAGGCTGTGCAGCAGCCAGGGAGTCCTGCAGCCCCTTCCTTGCCCAGCTCAGCCCAGCCCACGTCAGAAGGGCTGGGAGATTTCCTCTTGGCTCAGGCTCCAGCACACGTGGCAGCTCTCCAGTTGTCAGCGACGTCTGCTGGGACTGCCTGCGAGACAAACATCTCGTCCTTGGCATCAGGTAGGAACAGCAAGCTGAGAGCTGCGCCGGAAGGATTTTTTTCCTCCTCTTCACCTTCTGCAACACAAATGAGAGGCAAATCCCTGCCCCGGCCACTTCCCTTTTCTCCTAAAAGCTCCCAGTGAGAGGCACTTCTCAAACCATGTATTTCTGTGCACAGTGTTGTGTTGCACAGAGATTTCTGTGACAACACCAGCCTGAGTTACCCCGGCTGCTTCCTCCCCTCCTGGGGGCTGTGCTTTCCAAGCTTTACTTTTGCATTCGCTTCACCCCAAGGCACTGGAAGCCCAAAAAGCAACTGCAAACAGTTCTGATGGATGTTTCCAGGTCTGCAGAGCTGTCACAGGGAACCTAACAGCCACCCCATAAGCCACTTACCTCCCATCAGACAAGACAACCCCAGTGCAGGGTTAATTACTGAGCTGCTGATTTCAGCAGAGACTTAGATGAGACATGAGGAGGAGAACTCCATGGCAAACCTGTTAGCTAGGGAGGATCAAGCAGCTGGTCTCTAATTAATGGCTGATGGCGGGGCTGCCTCCTGGGCAAGGTCTCAGCTCTCCTCTGCATTCAGAGCATGGATGCTATTTGCTAAAACCCAACAAAACATCACAAACACAGCTTTTCCCATGTCAATATCGGCCCCTAGGATAGGTGTACCAACAGGGTAAGGAAGCAACCATCCAGGTCCCAGCTTGGGCACTGCTGATACACTGGGGTGCAACTTATCACTGACACTGAATGTACCCAACAGCAACTGCCCCTGCAAGGCTCTGGAGCTGCAGGCAGGAGGCAAGATGAGCCCTCTATGGGACGGTTCTCCCACACAGATGCCAACTGAGCAGCTGAAGAAACTCAGTGTTTAAATTAGATTCAAAGCTGGTGACTTTATACTCTCCCCCAGTGAGACTCAACACTCATAGAGGAAGCCCTGGAAAGCACCTGTGTGAGTCTCACCCTCAGCATTTACATGTTTATGTGCTGCATGAAAAGGTCAGCAAACTCCTTTCCCACTTGTAGGCAGGAGGCATTCAAGGGGTCCTGCCAAAAACAGAGTAACTTCCTGCCCATGATGATATTTGTTGATGGTTGGAACACCCACCCCATGCCAGCTGCCTCCCACCCCCCTGCTGACTGTGCTGCAGGGGCAGCATCTTCTTACACGTGTCCTCAGAAAGGCCAACCAAGCACATTTCCCTCTCTTAAATATCTCTCCCTTGCAATACAGCCAAGCGAGGCCATAGGCAACAAATCCTACTGCTACCTCAGCTTCCCCCTGTTCTCAGTTTGATGTGCTGCAAGGGCCATCTCCCATCACATGGGCTCCAATAGCATGAGCACTAAAACAAAACCCAGCCTCTGCAGCCAGGTACATGTCAAAACCAAGGTAAGAAGTTTAGTGAGCAACAGCATCAATGGAGAGTCCTCCTGAGCCATGAGGGATATTCAGACCTGCCCCAACACAGACAGGTCAATGTCTGACTGGGGACATGGTTTGCAAGCACAGAGATCTGCCTCATTACAGACATCTGCTTCATCAGCAGGCTAACAAAAGGAGCAAGATCACTAATTATTCATTATCTAAAATAAATGAAACCTCTTGCTCTTTCTGACAGCAGCATGGTTTGCACGAAAGCTGCAGTGGTCTGTGCCAGCCCCTGTCTCCTCAGAGGTGGGATAGAGCACCAGGAGAGGTCCCAGGAGAAGCCTTGGCTTCTCACCAAGCCAAACCAATGCTGCAAATAAAGGGACCACCCTTTCTCAGAGCAGGACAAAACAGCATGAAGCAGTGCCAGGGGAGGTTTGGGTTAGATATTAGGAAAGGGTTCTTCACCCAGAGGTTGGTTGGGAAGCAGTCACAGCACCAAGCCTGACAGCTCCAGAAGCATTTGGACAACACTCTCAGGCACATGGTGTGACTCTTGGGATTGTCCTCTGAAGGGCCAGCGGTTGGATCAATAATCCTCATGGGTCCTTCCCAACTTAGGATATTCTGAATTTCTGTTCTCAGATTGCTGAACACGGTGTAGGTCCAATGCATCTCCTACCTCAGGTCATGGAAACTCTGGTGACACTTGCTGCAAGAACAAAGTTGTTGAGACCAGAAGATGAACTGCTTCACTCAGCTAATGCCTTCCTGCACCCAGCAGTAAGAGACCCTGCAGGGCCATTCCCACCAAAGGGACACCCAAGCAGCGAATGCTTCAGTTCCCTCAATATAAGACAGGCACAAACTCAGAGCAGGCTGAGCAGGCAGGATCTGGAAGGATTCCCCCACTACCCATCCACAGCTGGTGGTGTGGACCAGATATAAACTAACACCTCTTGGAGAAAAGACACGCCACAAGGGCATCTTGTTCCCAATGCAGACGTGGTGCTTTGGTGGAGTGGCAGAACTGCACTGGGGAAATCCCCAGCTGGACTCTCCCAGCACATGAAGCAGCTCGGGATGGAGTGGGAATCTCACTCACATTTGGTCTCACAGCCACAGTGCCTGCACATCATGCCACAGCTGGGCACAATGCTCCTGCAGCACAGCCCAGGGGGGGCAGAGGGGAACTCCTCCTGGAGCTGACCCTCTGCCCACAGTGGGTCTCACAGCACTGCCCCTTCCTCCTGTCCCTTGAGAATGTCATGGCTAAGCAGTCTTACATGACCCCCATCTAGAATCAAAAGTGGCATTATTGTTAACAAGGCTTTTTCTTGGGAACAGAAGCAAACGGATTTGTTCTTCGGCCAAGAAGACTAGAGGTTACCTTCTGAACGATGAAGACTGGCTCTCTGAATCCAAACCCCCTCTCAGTCTGGACCACATTTTAAAAATCTTGATGCCAAGTCAAATTCTGGAGAAAAACACGACAAAACTACCTATCAACCCACTAACACCAGAGACCTGCATCCTTTGTTACTGAGACCATCAGGGAGGACACCTACCTCAGACATCTACTGATTAAATTACAGCCTGAGTCACAGCACAGGCGACACTTGATACAATTAACCAGGCCCAGAATAACTGTAATTAACTGTTAATGTGGTATCAAGGGCTCCACTTACACGGGGCTTTGCTGCACAAGGATTCCTTCAGGTTTGTTTCCTCCACAACAGGATAAACTGCAGCACTGGTACAGGATATCTGGTGTTTGTTTTAAGGCATCGCTGTGCATCAGCTGCATGTTTTGGACACAAAACCAAACGAATCCCCACCAAAGGTGTATGCTTGTTGTTCTCCCCAGCTGATTTCCCCAGCATTGTCTGGAGGCTGGTCCCTGCAGGACACACCTGAGGCACCTGCCTCCCTGCCGGAGCTGAAGCCACTGGGACAAAGCTGAATCCCTCCTCATGCATAAAACCACAGCAACCAGGGAATTTCAGGGAAGCAGAGTGATAAAATGCTATTTATGTTACCCAAAGGTTATGGAGGCAGGACAATAAACTGGTGTGGAAACCAGCCAAAACTGCAACCCATCCAAGCTCAGCCCCAGCAGCTTCCTAGTCCTGCTGAGAGCAGCAAGGAGGTGAATGTCAGGCATTGGAATAAGCTGCCCAGGAAAGTCACCAAGCCCTCAAGTGTCCAAAAGGGGTGTGAATGTGGCACTTGAGGACATGGTTTAGCAGCAAACACGGCAGTGCTGGGTTAATGGTTGGACTGGATGATCTTTGATGGCTTTTTCCAACCTTAATGATTTACTGCCTGGGAAAGCCTTGTTGCCTCTATAGTCTCAACTGAGCTGAACATCCCAGTTCCAGAGAAGGAGTAAAACACCTCAGATGAACAAAACAACCCCTGGAAAGGCAGGTGGGATTAGCAAAAAGGAAGTCCAGGTGAGATGTTCCTTTTCCATACCAATAAAGGAGATACACGGCTTCACACAGGAATGCACCTTTCCCAGCTCTCCCGTGTGTGTTCCCAAAATTCACTGCCAGGGAAAGGCCTAATGAAAGTAAGAAGGACAAGGAAATTGTGAATCTTGTCTCAAGAAATGACAGCTCTAGAGTCCCATTAATTACCCCTCAAAAAAAAGGATCACATGGCTATGGACCAAGGGCTTTGGGTGTGCGTAGGAAAAGCCTACAATGAATTATTTCCTCCAAAAACTGGCTGATGTGAGGACTTTGGATATTGCCAGACGTGGATATACTTTGGATATTGCCAAGATCAGTGAACCCAGCAGGTCAGTAACAGGGTTTGCTGGGTTTCCATAGCACACAGGAGATGCTCAGATTCACTGTCACTTGAGCAGTACCTGAAAAGCGCCCGTTTATTGCCCTTTCCTTACTGAAAATAGAAAATACCTCACATTCCACAGCAAATGTCACTGCACAGGGTGGCTCTTCACTGTGCACCCCTCACACTCCCTGTGGTTACAACGGGGAAGAAGCTCCAGCAAACCCAGCCCAGGACATAGCTCTGTTTGAGAACAGGCACACCAACACCCCACGTCCATCCTCATCACCTCTGGCTGCTGAAGAAAACCCCTCTGGGTGACCTGCGGGTACGGCGCTCCCACAACAGCCCTGATCCAGCCTGTGACAGGGCTCTGGGGGTACCTGTTGTGTACCTGGCTCCTCCTGAGCAGGGGAAGGAGGGGTTTGGGCTTGAAAAGCCACCCGAGAGTCAGACACCTTCAAATTTAATTATGTTCTCATTACCAAGGGTCACACTTTCCCTTGATTTAACTACCCTGGCGGAATCCTGTCAGTACCACTCCACAGGGTGGGAAAGCATTTACCCAGCACCCTAACAGGAGCTGGGGCACAGCTAAAAGGACAATGGAATTAGTATTTAAATACCAGGCCTAGACTTGGTGGAGCTATAGATTACTTTGTGCAGTAAAGAAGAATTAACTGATCCTTTCCAAAATGCATTTATCATTAAAATAAAAATCTTCTGTCATTTCATTTAATAGCCTTAGTAAGAAATAATTGCAATGTCTGGTTGCTTTTCAACAACATGTGGTTTTAATATTTTAATTGTTACAAACTGTTTAATAGTGGTGAACAAAAGGCATGTCCAAGTAATTATTGTCTTTATTAACATTTCTTTTGAGGATTTGATAGATTATATTGCACATATACAGCACTTCAGACACTGTAGTGTTAACTTATTAAATTTAAAGGTGGAAAATGAGCCAAAAGTGACTTGCTTTGATGCAATTTAAATATTGCGTTTCCAAGTGATCAGTGTAGTGCATCACATTATTCAACAATCTGGAAGTTTGTGCATTTTTCTAATTATTATGCAGCTTCATCTGATTGGGGAATTAAAACACAGTGGGAATAACAAAGCTCAGAGTGCCCCGGCAGGCAGAGGGAAATGCTGTTCCACCAAATCCATCCAAGGCATGGATTTTTCCGAAGGGGAAATACATTCCTGAGAAGTCTGCACCTCCCCAGGCTCTCCCATAACAAACTTCATGGTCTCCCCTGCTTTGAGGCACACGGGGCAGGGTCTGGCGTGGTGGGTTCCCAGGACGTGACGCCTCCCCCGGGAGCACCCACGGCCATCCCAGCTGCCCCATTCCCTGGGGTCTCCCCCTGCACCACTCAGGCATCCTGCCTGCAGGTTCCCCGTGTGCCCCGAGCAGGGTCGGGCTCCCTTTGCTCCCCCAACATCCTTCCCCCGTGGTGGGGTTCCACCCTCCTGCCGGTCCCCGGTGCTCCACCACGCTCTGTATGTTAAGCAGTGGGGTTGCAAAGGGACTCTCAGGCACAAGGGCATCACACCATTCCCAGGCCTATTTTGTTTACGTTTGATTCAATCAAGTTGTGGCCTTTTGGCCTCTTTCCAAATTAACTTCTGGGTGACCTCCATCGTGCCCTCTCCCAGCAGCCAGGCCGCCGGGAAGCAGCCCATTAAACCTACAAACAAATATGGGACGTATGGGTTGATCAAACCCCCTTCAAACACGGCTCTGGAAACACCAGGACGTGCTTTTTACACCAACTTCAAGTCTATTTTGTCTTTGGTCATTCGCACCTCTGAGCCTCTTGGCTATTTTTGGGGGTTTTTTTCCCTTCCAGCTATAGCTCCATGTTTTACTGCCCCATAAAAGTTCCAAATTTTGTTCTCATCCTCCTGTAAACCCTGTGAAGAGCAATGCAAGGGTCTCACGTGGGGCTCACCACAGGACCTGGGTCTTTACACTGAGCACAGGAAGAAAGGCAGCGAGACCCTGCTTGGGGGAACAGCTGTAATATTCCAAGAAATTGTGTCTTCCCCATATTTCCAAGGAAATAAATCAAAGGGAGTTTCTCAGGGTCTGTGAAAGCATATTGCCTGGATTCCCATCCCCAAAGGGTTTATTTTTTCAAGAGCTTATATGGTAGTTAGATTTCTGGCTAGAGAATATGCAATATGATAAAAACACAGGCTCTATAAGGGGCAATAAATTACAGATTGTTTGATGTGGAAACCAAAGAACTGTCAAACTCCAGTATATCTGAAATATTCTAAATGAGCCCTTAACTCCAGTGTCTGGAAATGTACAATATGTTTCCAGGCCGTTCACTTTTGTAAAGACACATCTCCCCCAGTTAAGTTTCCTTTTACGGATTTTAGTATTAATTTTTGGTGTGGTTTCTCCCTCCTTTGGTTAAAAAATTGTGCTCTTCCTCCTTGAGACAGTACTATGATAAACACCAGGATTTAACTAAGCATAAAAAGGGATTGGAACTGGGCACAAGCTGAAAGAGGGAACCGCATTAAGGATGGGGTAAAGCATCTGCTGCAGTGGTGTCAGAGCCCCATAGGCACTGCAGAGGGCACAAAAGCCACCTCAGGATAGACGGGGACAGGAGGTACCACAGATCCCTGCTGCATCCTGACACCAGCATCACTCAGGTCTGCCCTGCAGAGCCGTTCATGGAGGAGGATGACCAACAGGAGGTCACCAATGTGGCAGAGCTCCCAGGATGTGGGACATGGGACACCACAGCTCCCACCTCCACGGATATCTCTTAAAACTTGAGGCTCATCCCCATCTGTCAGCCATCCAAACGTCCCCGTGGTGGGAAGAAAACTGTGTGACCAGAGGAAATAGCTGACCTTGCACACAGCTTTCTGCCTAGGGAGGCCACCAAGTCACAAAAACACCGAGCAAGACCTTGCACTGACACTGAATAACCTTTCAGTTTCAATATAGTGTCACGTGTGGGATGAGTGAAACCCTTTCTAGCTAGAAACAGACCCCATCCACTCTGGGAAATAAAAGTTAGGAACCAATTCCAACTCATTTTCCTGAAGGTGACCCTTAGCCTCCCAGCTGAGATAACAATGCTAATATTTATGGATGGGCTGTTCATGCCTCTGGGCACACAACAAAAATAACTCAAATCAAAACTTGGTAGACATCTAACAGAATTGGGAAAAAAAAAGTTCTACTTCCAATATGGCAGTAATAAACCATCTCACCCACCAATACACAAAAAATAGCATCAGCCACAACCACATGTTTGGGTGAAACAAATGGTCTGATGTAATGAATAGGAGCCACCAAGGGGGACTCATCCAGAAAGGGTTGATTTGAGACAGCACACTACTCTTTATTCATTTATTTTAGCTTGATAGAAGNAACCCACCACAATCTCGGAAACTTTCACTTCCCCTTCTCTCTGGATTAGGGTTTCTCTACTTCTGTCAGTTCCCACAGGTTCAATCCTAACACAGAAGCCCACTCTCACTGCAAACGTTTGATGAGAATTTATCCTGTGTATGTGTGCACACATTTACCCACATTAGGTTTGGGGAACTGAAGAATGAGCATGATTTCTACACACAACACACTGGCCAAACTCAAGCAAGCTCGAAAATGTGGCCAACTGCTGAAAGAGCAGGCATTTGCAGCAGCATGAGCAGCCTGGAATAAAGAGAAGCCAAGTCATCAGCAAATTGTAGACACACTAGGAAAAATCTACAAGTAAAAGCAAAAGCTGTGGTACTCTATGAAAACTGCACCACCTAGCATGGTTCCTGAGTCTGCCCACACCCACAAAATCCAGGCTGCATCCCTAACAACACACTGGGAGGAAACCCCAACACTGTACTGGATTCACAATTTACAGATAGTCACATGAGGAGTCCAGTTCACAGCTTTGAGCACTACAAAGATGCTTTTTTCCCCAAAAAATCCCACATATTGGAAAATCCTTAAAAGCCACTGTTGGCTCGAGCTTGGTGGATAAGGAGAATTTTCACTCCTCCCCAGCTCAGGAGTCCCTGCTGCTTCCCAAATCTGAAGCAAACACCTGAAAAACACAACTGTAATTCATCCAGAGCTGCTGCTCCTTCCACGTTTCCTACTCTTTGGCATTCAAGATGCATTCCACATGTGAAAGAGAGCTCAAAACTTCCTTAGGCCAAGAAAATAACTGTGATGGTGAGCTCCGACACCCCAAATCCCAAATTAAAGTAACCCCTGCAGTTACTTTCATGGTATTTAAGCCACTTATCATAGACTACAGACCCTTCACAGGATTAGAATCCTATTGCAGAATCACAGAAAGGTTTGGGTTGAAAGGCACCTTATAGATCATCTCGTTCCAGCCCCCTGCCATGGGCAGGGACACCTTCCTTAAACCAGGTTGTTCAAGACCCTGTACAACCTGGCCTTGAGCACTTCCAGGGATGAGGCATCCACAGCTGCTCTGCGTAAGCTTCATAACTAATTTTCACAAATAACTTCCCATTTTCTCCAGATTTTACTCTCCATTCCTCCTCTTTCTCAAACACAACTTTAGAAGAGGGTTCAGTATTTTTCAGACTCTTACATTCACACTGTTCAAACCAAAAGAGCTTACCTGCTCCCCATAACACGTTCAAACCTGATACTGCAAGCAAAGGAGGGCAAGTACTGTAAGAGATCCCAACTAAGCTGACCATATTTACCCCCTTACGACTATTTTGCTCTGAGCAGCAGCTGACAGAGACACTCTGCTGTTGCAAACAGCTGAGCAGGGCCCGGCTGTGCTTACCCAGGGTCTCCCACTCCACAGATCTCCACTCCTCAGCAGCCTGAGCTCTCCAGCAAAGACCTAACTTGACCCAGTCTGGCAGCCAGCGTTTCACAACCACTTGATGTCAGCAGTTTCAAGCGCACTAATAACCGTGTTTTGTTCGGTGCGACTTTCTCACTGTGAATGGCAAAATATCATTATCACCTGCAGGTTGAAGCCTGCCCTCTACCCCGTTTAATAGGGAGCTGATTACGCTCTTCCCCCTCCCTTTCCCTTATAATAATTATGGGCTGTTGGCAGATGGCACAGGGAGGCAAGGGGGAAGGCAGAGCAGGCTGTAGGGCCACTGCCCACCTCGGCTCCTGTGTGGTGGGTGCTCCTGGGGACCCCAAACCCCTGGCAGCATCCCGCTCCCAGACAGCACCTAATGAGGCGTGCCTGCATCGGAGGGCGCCGGGGTTGAACCAGGAATGGCTATGAAAACACTCCCTGGCAGTCACAGGAGCAGGAAAGCAGAGCTTTGCAGAAAAGTTGCTAAGCCAGCAACTCCAAACAGAGCTGCCCTCAGAGCCCACCCGGCCGGGAAGCAGAGCTGGGCTTAACCCCAGAGACCCACCAGTGCCCAGAGCCTCGTGCCAGAGAGAGCCTGAACAAGGGCCCCACTGGTAAGGGCTCTCTCCGGGGGGACTGGGCAGCCCTGCTGCACTGTCACCACCTGAGTGTGTGCCCTGGGAGGCCCCGGTGCCCACCAAAGCAGCAGGTCCAAGCTATCTGCCTACCGAGAGACATCCCCTCTGTGAGTTACTGCAACGTCCCACACTCAGGGACAGGATGGGGAGAGCAGAGGTCAGAGCTGGACCCCAGCCCCCTGGCCCAATGCTATGCTGTGGAAGAGCTCTGGGAGGTGAACAGCCACAAGCTGAACACTGTGCAGAGGGGCCACTTAATTCCCTGGCAGGGCTGGTTCACAGACCTAACCTGGCCTGGCATGATGGGTAGAGACAAGATAGTGCTTGTCCCAGGAAGGATGCCAGGGCTGAGGCAGTGGGAAGGAAGCTTCCATCCCAGCAGAAAGGATCTCATCCAGCTCTGCCATTTCACCATTCCACAGCAACCTGCCTCAGTAGTGAGTGGGAGTGGATGTCCAAGGAGAAAGAGCAAAGAGGCAGGTGAGCCTTACTGCCAGATGGATGCCCAGTGGAAGGACACTGGGGGGATGATCCACACATCATCCAGACACAGGCTGAGCCCTGGAAGGCTGCAGTGCACGTGCCCCACAGCTCCCACTGACCCACAGAGAACCACACCAGCATGCATCCAACAGGACCTGCCATGAGTGCCCTGCAAGCCTGGCACCGTGCGGGGCCGAGGTGGCACTGGCTCCACACGCAGGGCTCTGCACAGAGCTGCTGAAGATGGAGACACCAGGGGTTGTCTGGCTGAGCCCAAAGAAAGTGTGGGGGAGGCCAAACCAATTTGGAAACCGCCCACTCCGGAGCCATCCCCGCTGGCACATCTGCAACAAACCTGGTTGATGTGTTTCAGCTTGTCAATAATCTGGCTGATCACTGGCTCCGGACCTTTCATCTTCATCTCATGGGTGCCACTCTGAGCTTTTGCTCCATTCCTTGTGACTTGGGGACTGTACCTGCAGGAGTGAGAACAGAGGAGACCATGATGCGATGGGCTAATACAGAGGAGATCTTTAAAGATCAGTACAGACAAAAGAAATCCCAAGACAAGCATCATCCCCTTCCAAAACAGAGAGCACAAGACAGTTAATAATGACAAAGAAAAGGCAGAAGATTCCCATAAACATTTTTGCTCTGTCTTTGCAAAGCAGCAAGATGATGTAGTTGTATCACTTGAGGACAATGAAGTCCTTTCCAGTCCATTAGTAACCAAGGAAGATGTTAAACAGTATACAACAGGGATAAACATTTTCACATAACTTGCACCCAAGAGTTCCAAAAAAGCTGGCTCAGAAACTCTGGCTTGCTCATGTTTGTTTAAAATAAATCTTGGCAGACCACAGAGACTCCAGTACAAGAGCGGTAGTGTTGTGCCCACAGCCAAAAAAAATGAGTGGGATGACCCAGTTAACTGCAGGCTGATTAGCATAACATCAACCCCCTTGCAACATAATGACTATCACTGATGTGTGATTTCAATAATAAAGAATTAAAGCATCAGAATATAATTAATGCTGTCAACATTGCTAATGGAAAATAGGTGTTGTCAAACAATCCTGATTTCAGTCTTTGAAGAGATTCAGCCTTGGGGATCAAAGTAACTGCTCAGACAGAACGTATCTTCACTTCGGTACAGAGCTGGGCTCTGCACCACAGGGTACCCTGATTTACACAGGTACCACACCAGTCAGCAAAGCCCCCGTAAAGCAAATTAAGCTGCCAGGGCACCTCTGCAGAGGAGGGGTGGCCAAGCCTGTGCTCAGCTTTTTCACCGGCAATTAGGAAAGAAATATACATTCACTTGCTGCAAGATTTATGGAATGGCCAAGTTTATCAGAGTGATAGAAGTGAGGGGAAGAGGGACAGAGGATTGCTGCTCCCTGGCCTGTGGAGGAACACGTTCCTACACCTGGGGACCTGGGTAACAGCTTGTGATGCTTGGGACATGAGACAAGCACCAATCTCAAATTCGGCTTCAGGACCAGAGCAATGGGCTGCCACCACTGCCTGCTGGCAGCCACAGCAGTGGCACAGAGCACAGCGGCGCCTTCTCGAGCTGGGGGCTGTTGGTACTCACCACAGCCCCAGTGACAGGCCATGGTACTCCTCAAGCACAAAACAAGTCCTTGTCTCCAAGAACTGGCAGCCAGAGCAGGCACTGCCAAACCCCAGCACAGCCTGCGAAAGTGAGATCGCGGAGATAGCGCCAGCACCAGTCTGCTTTACTGTACATCTGTTTTTCCAGGGTCGTGGGTAAACACGATGAATATTCCTTTCTGCATTCATCCCCTACAGATCATGTCTTTACCAGCTCCCAGCACCAGCCCCAGTGGCTGCCTCCCTGTCTATCAGCTCCCTGCTCCCCTGCCCAGCTCACCCTTCATCCCCATGCTGCCAGGCAAGCTTAGGCAATGACAGCCCATTTCACATGGGGTTTGGGTTGAAAGGGGGACTTTAGCAAGCATTTAAAGAAGGAGAAGGAGACAGGAGGGATGGTGGGACCAACTCAGGGAGGACACTTTGCTAGGGGAGAAAGCAAGAGGCCTGGAGACATTTGGCCACGAGAGCTGTCAGGGCACACCAAGGGCTTCAGGGATACACAGGGGCTTGGTTTAAACTCTACTTAAACTCTAAATTAGGAATGAGATTGACTCAGACATGTGGGAATGCAAAGGCAACCTCAGATCTATACTGGTGCAGCAGGAATCTGCCCCTGACCTGAAATATTCACATCATTTAAAATACAGAACCGAGGCTGATTTCCACTCCAAGGCTATTTCAGGGCAGAAGTTCTATGTTCAGGAGCTCTCTGCATCTCCAGCCAGGCCCACAGTGCTGGGCATTCCCCATACACAGCTCTGCTGATGGCTGATGACCCTGTGAGACACTGCACTGAAAGAGATGGCAGATGAAAAAGAACAGGAGAAAGGAGGTGTGCGTGCCTACAACAGAGGAACACGTTCCTGTGTATATTCCTGATTCCAGGCATAAACAGCTTGTCCAGGCACAAGTGTCACTGCAAAGCAGAGACATCATCGTGGGTCTCCCAAGCCCCACCAGCTCCTCAACGAGGGAGCAGCTGCCTGCACAGTCAGCCCACCACCCTGCATTTCAGCCCCGTGCTGAGAGCTCTGCCCTCTACACCTCTCCCCCTGCTGGGGTCTCCTGCCAGGACTCAGAAATTTGCAAAATCCCTTTTTTTTTTTTAATAGCTGCATTATCCTGTGAGGCACAAAACAGTTTTACCTGAGACACAGCAGCCCCCAGTTCTGAAAAGCCCTGGCACAGGCAGTCAGAGGCTCGTGGCAGGCTGAAAGCTCAGTGACTGGGAGAAGTGGGGCCAGGCTGGGTGCCAGCCTGCAGAGCCCATGCCCAGGAGCAGGGCTGAGCTCCTGGCACAGCCGGGCCACATGCTCCGAGCACCATCTCGTGGGAAGAGGCTGCTGCTGCTGCAGGCACCGACCTGCCTGGCTCTGCTAACACTTGGGCTGAACTTTTAGCAGCGGAACAAAGCGCTGGGAGCAGAGAACCATTAATTAATCCTGCTGCTTATTTGTCACACAGTCACTCAATGTCCCAGTGCCCACCTGACAAATACATCTGGAGACTGGATGTAAACATCCACGAGGCGCATGACTCTTCAGATGCCAAAGAAATTACAGTCTTTGGTGTCACTGCAAATTTAATTAAAAACACTAATGGAACTCAAAAGTACGTTGCTGAAAAGTCTCCTGTGGTTTCAGAAATTTAACAAGCAAACTCGCACAGGTTTTAGCAAGAGCAGCACCAAGCCCATTTGGCACATACCTAAACTAATACAATCTCTCTCCTAAACAGTTTTATACAAAGAAACACAATAGCTTGGGTTTGAGTGGGTGAAGTCCCTTCTGAAATCCACGCAGTGGTTGCCAGAGAGGATTTCTGTAGCCTACGCAGTGTTGTACAGGAGGGAGGAACGTAGCACTACTGCAGCACTACACTGTAACTTCATGTCCAAAAACTGAAATTGTTCTCCAGAAAGTTCTGCTGGCGTGGTGAGGACCTCAGGTCACCCTTCCCAGGAGAAGAAGCCCACTAGAGAAGGAAGAGAACTTGAAAGCATTTGCAGATCTGTCCCTAAAACAGCGATGAAATGAAGTGTCATCACCTGGTGCTTCCCACCTGGCCAGGTACAAGGGCTCGTACAGGATCCAAAATGAACCATTTGCATCATTGCAGAGTCATGTGAAGCAGCAAGGCAGTGGGCACTGCAAGCTGCCCATCTTGGAGCACGAACTGCAAAGGAGGAGATGCTCAGGGACGCACTACATGGGAACAGCCCGAGCGGTGCTCCTGCCCACGTGGGTGCTCTGGGACACAGTGCCTGCCTCTGCACTGCCACGCTGAGACCTCCTGGCATGTCCAGGTATGGGGGGGCCCCTGCTCCCCTCGGCTGTGCCCCTCCTCTCTGGGGTGGCCACACTCAGGCACGCAGGATGAGGCCAACCAAAGGGTTAAAGGCTTTGAAATGTAGCTTCAGCCAGAGGCCTGCATTCCTGAAATGCCAGAAAAGCTGGAAAAGGCAGCTGGCACCCCTCCCTGCAGCCTGGGCCATGCAGCCAGGCCTTAATACGGCAGAGAGATGCCTCTGCAGACCCCAACACCCTGGAGAACAAGGGGCTGCAGTACAGTCCCCACCCAGGCTCCTCTGCATCCATCCCTCCACCTCCAAGCTGCTGCAGACTGGTGGGTTCACAGGCAAAGCAAAGCCAAAGCATCACCTTCCTCTTATGTTCTCCAGTCACAGTGCAGAAAAGGAAAGTCTCAGAGCCATCTCAAACTGCTTTCAACTTATGCCAATAAAACAGCCCCTTCTGCAGGACACTTGTGCCACTCCATGATACCCATCACATACCTCTGCCATGGTCATTGATACCAGCATGGAACAGCAAATATGCACAGTGGATAAAGTCCATCCCATGGTCCCCAGGGGTCCCTGCACCAAAGGGGTATCAGTGTTGCAACATGAGCATGGTCTGGCTTCCACTTCATAAGCAAAGCCCAAAATACTTTCCTCTTTGACGTGTCTTGACGTCAGTCAGCAGCATCTCCTTGCCTGGGCTCCCTGGCTATGGGCTCTTGCTGGGCACGTGGTATTTTCCAAAGACAAATGTCACATTGTAAAACGTGCTGATAAGCAGCCCTTGTTAAAAATTACTTTAAAGGCAACCACCTTATGAAAACACCAACGATCTGAAGTCTTCTGTGGGGATGGCACAACTACTGACCCCTCCTGCTCCTTCTCATCCATCAGCCATAAATGCCCAAATATGTTGTCAAATTAAGGGATTTTCCCTTCCATTTCTTCCCACCATCCACAAATGTCTCCTGTGAGTGTTTGGTCTTTCCACTTCAAATGCAGCTCCTTCCAAGCTTTCATTTCAGAGCAAAGAAGGCAACATGACAAATACTATTTCAATACACAGCAATGAATTTAAAACGTGTGTTCATCTCACTTGGCCATGCTAGGCTTTGAGATGAGTTACTGCAATGCCTGACGTGAGATTTAGAGAAAGCAATCCTGGAAGTCAAACATGAAGAATTACACCTTTTAGAAAAAGGAAAGCAAGTATGTCATTCAAATAACAATTAATTTATGCCTGCCTTCCAGGTGCAAATTATTTATTCAAACACAGCTCTGCGATTTAAACAGCACAGTATCCCTTGCAGGCTCTTCCTCTACTATACATGTTGACTGAATTATACTTGTTTGAGAGAGTGGGTGGGGGACAAACACAACACAGAGTGCTACCAAGAGAGGACTACAATGCAAGAGAAGTTTTCTCACACAGGAGTTAATAGCTGAGCTTGTGAGAGCAGCAATCCCAGCACTCTCAATGCCCCAAAGCTGCTCTGCATTTCAAGACATGACTTACTATAGACCACATGGGTTGGTGACACCGAGTCCTCACCACACAGGGGGCAAAAAGATGTGAATAAGGGGAGAAAAGAAAGAAAAGTTTCTCCCTTCACGCTCCTGACAGGTACCCAGGTCTTACCTCCAGCTGGTCTTCACAGGTCAGTAAAGGTGGGTGCAGTGGCGAAGCCAACATTCTATTCTCTGGCCCTGACAACTTCAGGTTTAGTGAGACAACTTCAGTGTCACATCAGCAGTGCCAGCAGCGGGGGCCAAAAGGCTCAAAAAGCTGTTTCCAACCCACTCATCCTGCCCTGCAGACAGGGAGTAACTCCTGGATGTGCCCACGAGTTGCTAAGAAGAGGTGAAAACTTCTTTTCCCGTTAGTTTCCTCTCCAAAGAGACACTGTCAAGAGACACCCTGATCAGTCATACCAATCACCCCACCCCAGCTGTCCTCTTCCACGTGGGGTGCATGTTGCTGTTATCCCTTGACCATATGCAGACATCTGTTATATGGGGGCACAAGTGACAGGAGAGAGGTGGGGTGTCAGGCTCTTGGGCGCCTTCCTGGCTTGCAACTTGCACTCATTTTCTTCCTTACAGTGAGTCTTTGCAGTCCCTGAAGAGCTCACAGAGCCGCAGTCAATTTACACCACCAGCAGCTCCAAATGAGCTGCTTCAAAAGCAACCAGGAGGATCCAACACTCTCAGTGGGGAGTGTTCTCACCTAACTCAAAAGGAGCCATTTTCTGCTGGATTTCTAAATATCAACACCTCGAAGCCTGGTCCATGAGAGCCCTCTCAATCAGTTCTCTGCCAAGGGAAGAGTCCTGCTTGGTTATAAGTGTGAGGTATCTCTGGTTCAGGGAGATGAGACTTTAGAAGGAACAGCAAATATTATAATATCCACAGCAAAAGAATGGGAGTTTGCAGACAACCTGAAGTCTCACTCCATTCATTTCAATTAAAGTCAAGACAAACAGATTACAGAAAAACAGGCTAAACTTGAGACCAAGCACCAGGCTTAACAGAGGAAGATTCACAATCTCAATTTCTCAAATATCCTGGAAACAATTACGGCCACTCAATAACCCACTGATTTTGCCTACTATCCTCTCATTGCAGCTTACATTTGCTACAAGGCTGTGTTTTATGGGCTTGAAAAGTTATACAGCCCTCCTCTTTGGGGACTCCATTGTATCAGACATTTTGCAGTACAGCCAGAAATAACCAAACCCTTCCTGAACTAAAGGGTTATTGCTGGCATGGAATTTCCTTTGTTCCAATTACAGAATCTCATTTTTCTGTCTTGCTTCCAATTGTGCTTTCATTGTTTATGGTTTGTATGATTAAAACAAACCACAGTATATTGGCAACAGCAGGGAAATCTGAAACTTCTAGCTTGAAGAAGAGATTTGGCAAGGTGCTAAAAATATATTAATTTTGAATTGGTACAAGGAGAACAAGAATTATGCTGCTGATTTAGATTAATGCACAGGTTTGTCTTGAGATATTTGGAACTGGTAATATCTAACTGCAGAGCTTAATGTGCTTACAAGTTTTGCAGTGGGCAGATGTTGCTGTCATTCTATTCAGAACAGCTTGAAAGGAATGTAAGCAGATTATTAAACTCTGAGAATCTAGATTTTAATAGGCTTTTAGTATTAAATGCTGCAAAACCCTGACACTGTATAGAAGGCTCAAATCACCTTTGAGATTCCGATGCCTAGCTCCCATAGAAACTGAGGGGAGTTTTATACCTCAACACCTACTTGACTTAAGCTTAAGGCTTTAAATGAGCTAATTATTCAGTCAGGACTTCAGTGATAAGAATCACCCTCTGGTTTTTCTCTAGTTGGATGGAGATAATGATAAGAGGGGCTGGACAACATCTCACTACATCACACCACCAGCATGAGGTCTGGTCAGAGGATGGGGCACAAGGACAAAGAGAGGCAAGGAGGGGCCTTAAGGAAACCCTCACTTAGGCAGCTTTAAGCTGTTGCACTCCCACCCTGTCTGTATGTCTGTCTCGTGGAATTGACTGGAACTGAGCCCAGGAAAGCTGCAAAGAGGTGCACAGGGATGCACAGAGACAGAGGAAGACCCAGGAGGTCTGGTCGTCACCTACCACCAACACCCAAGCACTGTGACCCCCTCAACAAGCTCCTTGCAAGTGGTAAAATGTGCCACATGTGGCATTTGCTGTGAACCTTTGTGGCGTTCCATAAAAGCACAGCGTGTTTTTGCACACTTTGAAAAGTGAGAAAAGCAGGAATGTGTTGCCTTTTATTTTTTCTTTCCACTTTGTCTTATATTCTTCAATCACGCAGCAACAGCACAGCAAAAGACAGAAGTACTGCTCTGCATGACCAGGAAAAAACAAAAATCAACCTGCCTTGTACAGTTCCCACTGTTTGCAAGTCCTTATTTCAAGGCACCATGTCCTAAATCCACAATAGGGATGGCCATCAAACTATTAACCCAAAGTGAAACCTCGGGAAGGAAGATGAATTCTTGCCATTAGATCGTCCAGTGTGGAGAAGTAAAGGACCACAAGGGATCACAAAGTACAACCCAGTAAAAGAAAATGAGAGATGAATCATATTAAAAAAGCAGGATGAGTGTCCCATGAGCAGAGCACATTGCAAGGCATCCCCACCACAAACCAGGGTGCAGAAAGCTCTCTTGTCAAGGAGGTTCTCAGAGCTCTTCATTTCAGGGGTTTTGCAAGGGGCTCCACCAGGCAAGGAGTGCCACCACTGCACCAAAACCCTTCTCCATCAGTGGGAAATCTCAGAGCCAGGGATGAAATGAGAACTCAAGCAGATTTGGACCTCCATCACCACAACAAGCAAAGCAGAGTCTGCACAGGACTGCACAGAAATGGTTTGCTGGGTCAGGAGAAAAGCAGGATAAAATACCCCAGCCAGCTGCATTGCATCAGAGCCACAGACAAACCTTCAGCCAGGCCAGAGGAGTTCGGGGCAAGGAGGAAACAGAAGATGGTTCAAGGCTCACACTGGGAAATGAGACCCACGGGAAAGGCACTGAGCATGTCTAGCCTGTGGGGAGGAGGGACACTCTCACTGCCTGTGGATAACAAAGCACTGGGATAAACAGGATAGAGTAAATACTGATTCAGAAAAACCACGAGAGATGGAGCACAGGGTGCAGAAGGGGCTGTCTGAGTCAAATGACAGGATAAACATTGTCGGTATGATTTAGTACTTGAGAGCATTGGCAAGAGGCTGTGAAATTGCTATTCCAGGCATG
The DNA here is from genome assembly GCA_013396735.1 of Grallaria varia. Classification (NCBI taxonomy): domain Eukaryota; kingdom Metazoa; phylum Chordata; class Aves; order Passeriformes; family Formicariidae; genus Grallaria; species Grallaria varia. Next base: position 115,155 of record VWZG01009936.1, on the reverse strand, counting down.
ATTTAATAACTTATAGGAAAAGGGCATCAAATAACTAGCAAATTTTGTCGTGACAGAGAGGTCAGAAAACAGACAAACCAGTAGGGCTCTTCTTTAACTTGATGAACATTCAAGGCACTGCATTAAAGATGTAAGAGGTAAATAACCACAAACGATATAGGAACACCACCAAATCCCTAGACAAGTCCATATGGATGCTCACACCTGTCTCACTGACACTGCAATGCTCGAGCAACTTTATCCATCCTCTGGGCAGCACCAGACAAGAAAACATGGCATCCAGCCAAACATCACTCTCCCCTGGTCTTCACCTGATGCTGCAAAGCTTTCAGCAGCTTAGGCAGGTGCTTTCTAATCAATCCAGGAACCTTCTGTAATGCTTATTTTCTGCTGTGTTGTCCCTCCAAGACATACCGGGTTGGTTGAAGTCCCCCATGAGGATCAGGGCTTGTGAACAGGAGGTTGCTCCTGTCTGTCCATAGCAGGAGAGCATCATCCATTTAGTCTTCCAGGTCTGGTGGCCTGAAGCAGAGTCTGACTATAACATCACCTGACCCTTCCTTCCCTTTAATCCTGACCCCTGAGCTGTCAGTCAGTCCCTCATCCATTCCCAGGTGGAACTCCACGTGCTCCAGCTGGTCACTAACATAGAGGATGCCACCCCTTCCTCATCTGCCCTGCCTGTCCTTCCTAAAGAACCTGTAACCCTCCATAGGAGTCATGCCATCGTATCTCTGTCACCCTTCTTTCTGGGAACCACTACACATGTGGGACAGCTACCAGGACAGCACCCTGAAATTAATACCAGGTACTCAAAACACACCAAATTTCTTTCAAAAAGCGGCAGGACGGAGTCTGATGACCCACAAAGCGCACGCCAGACCAGCAGGAGAATTGCTGCAGCCAAGCCAGAAATGCTCCAGCACACAACACACACTCTCAGAGCTGCCTGTGTAAGAGCTCCCATGCCACGAACAGCTTCCTGGCTCCCTCTGGGGGAAAACACTGAAATAAAGGAACAGGCAGTTTGGGGTACTCGGCACCATCACCTTAAACGCTCCTGATTTTCAGGAATCCTCCCAGACTCTCTGAAAGACATGCCAAGCTGGGAAGTCCAAGCACACAAGGCAGTCAGTTTTGACTCCACGTGAAGCAACACAATTGGCTTTAGAGATCATTTTAACTACACGTTTGCTTCTATTTGAAACATTCTGTAAATGGGTCCTGGGAGAGGAGCAGCCTGGATCATTACCTTGGCTCAGCTTTATTTAGCTGAGTTGTCCTGTAGTTTCACTGGCAGAAACACCACCAGGTCTGAAACACCTTCTCAGCCCAGGGAGACAGGGTCACCCTGGGAAGTGTTACAGCTGCAAAGGCTAAAAACACAAGGTGGGAACTCAAATTTGAGGGAGGATCTGGACTCAGCACCCATCCATTGGTACCACTTCACCCAGCTGTGGCATCAGCGGGACCTGGACCAGGGCCACTGTCCCAATGAACTGCCATAAGAAAAGATCTCACCCTGGGTCTTCCACTCCAGAGCCGCAGTGTTTATAGCCCTGCTCGAGCAGTTCTAATTAACAATCAGTGAGACAATACTGAATTAATCTCTTCCTTTCCAAGTCAACTTCTCACGCATGGAAACTCAATATTTTCCAGAAATAAGTACCAATAGAGGACACATTTTTCCTTAGGCAACATGAGTACATTTTATTAAGCCTGTGATCTCAGATGTTTGAATCACTTTTTTTCAAAATAGAGTTTGATACTATTTTGGTCTATTCAGTGTTTCAGGTCAGTATTGCAAGTAAGGCTAATTACCACCTGAGGTTACTGATCAAGAAGTCATAATTAGTATCTCCATATTTCACCACTTCCCGATTTTATTTCTATTTCTTCCCTTATGCAAACTACTTAACAGCAAAGGATGCTTTGCAAAGTATGGTGATTAGATGAGATTTATGTATAATTATAAAAAACATTTCCAAGTTCTATTTCCACATTATTTAACATTCCCGAGGGGCATTTTTTGCAAGAAAAATCTCCATTTTAATTAACACTTCCTTTCCCTTTATGCTATGAATCCTCCATTTGCCTGTCTCCATTAACCTCACAGCCACCACAAGAACACCCTCAGCACCAGTAAGCAGGGCAGGGAAAAGTGGCCAGGGCATAAGCTGGACCTTGGTGTGAATGGCTCCATCCAGACAGGACAGCCAGGACTTGGTGGTGGGAAGATGGTCAGATGGCAGCACTGGGGATGCCAACCACGCTGTCCTGCTACCACTGCATGGGGCCAGGTTGGAGACATCCTCAGCCCAGGCAGAGCGTGGTGGCAGTGCCCTTGCTGCTGCCCCAGAGGAGCCATCCCTGGCACTGTGCTGCACCCTCCCCTCCCACAGGAGCACTGCTGCTCTCCTGGCTGCTCTGGCCCAACACAGCCAACCCACCCTGACCTAAAGCAGTGGGGGATGCAGGGTTTTACTGAGCAGACAACTCAGTGGAGGGCAGCACACAACCACCTCTCCCCGTGCAGACTTTGCACACCCAGCTGAGCTGCAGCACGGCTGGACACTCGCCCTGCACCAGGTTATAGGGCAGTGAGCAGAGCCCTGGCCACAGCCTGCTCCTGGGCCTGGCCAAGAAAAGATAAGCTGGGGAGAGGGAGGGAAGGGGGATGGGAGTCACCTCTCCACGACTTCTTGTCCGTTCCAGCAAAGGGTGTCGTTGTGAACAGCAGAGCTGTGGCTGCAGATGTACTCTGGCAAGCTGCTGTAAAAACTGCTGTGGGACTTCAGCTTCGCAATGAGCTCCCTGGAAGAAAGGGAGGGGAAATGATGCTCAGTTAAAGGAGGAACAGAAGATGGGGTTGGTGCATTTGAAGCAGAGAAAGTAATCACACAAACACAACAAGAAAGCAGTTGGGAGCACATAAAGCACGAAGCATCAGTTTAATTTCTGGCCTCGGGCAGCTCTTTGCATTGTCCCCTGATGTGAGTCAGTCACAGGCTGAATCTGTGTTTCCCAGGGCAAAACTGCCGGTGATGGGGGGGATGCTCCCTCCATCCCCCTTTGCTTTGGGATTCCGTGGCGTTCCCTCTCCGGGCGAAGCCCTCGACAGCCAGCTGGGGGCAGGCGACACCAGGAGAAGATGACAAGCAGACGGAGCTCTGCTGCCTTTGGGCTGCCGAGGAGCCTCTTCCTGCCCTGCTGGGACCGACACAGCCCCCGCAGGCAGAGCCACAGCCCCTGGAGGGCGAGGGCCACCCAAGTCCTCCCTCTGGCCACCACAGCACGTCCTGCCTGGGCATCACAAATACCAACCAGTCCATCCACCACTGCCCATGCCAACGAACAAGGGTTTGCCTGTTGAGTTAAAACCCCATCCAGAGGGTGGGAGTTCAGCCTGCAGCCTCCTGCACAGACCAGAGAGGTTCTTCAGACAGTCACCTGCTGTGTGAACCACCTCCTACCTGCATCTCCTGCACTGGCCTTACAGCTGGGCAGGAGGTCCAACCAACACCATTTAGAAAGTTAAAATGAGGCAAGACATGGGTCTTCAGTTAAGTCAAACCCCAAGCAGGATAAGCTCGGTGCCCATCACACCCAGCTTCTTACATCCCAGACACAGCCTTGCTCCTCTTCTGCAAACCCCGACGTCACTGCGGAGAACATTCCTGGGGAGCAGAGCTCCCCTCTGGGCAGGGATGGGGAGGGAAGGGAGAAACTCCTCTTATCTGCAGGTATGAGCCCACGTAATTCATCTCAGCAGATTCCATTAGACTGCACAGTCCTCAAAAGACATCTCTGTCAGAGCCTGGGCTGTGTAACCCTCCAACGTGTTGAGACAAGGGAGGAATGCAAGCCCTAGTGCTGCATCTCCTGGGAACTGTATCAAGAATGTGGCCTTGTTAGTCTTCAAAGAGAAATTCATCCAGCTTGGTCTAGCCCCAATTTCAAAAATTGCCAAGCTTGCCCGTTTCTCCTCCACAGGGATGTCTCTTGTACTCAAGACAGCAGTTTACTGCACTGCATATCTCTGGGTGTGCTTTCAGACCCAGAGGGGAGATGCTGCTCCCTAACACACCAGCATAAGCCCACCTACTTACGGTGGGAAGGAAGCACAAGGTGCAGTGCCAGCAGTGGAGGCACCTGCTTCACTTAGAAAACACTGAGTAAGAGGCTGTTAACATTTCAGACTACCATAAAACAGCGTTCACAGAAGCCATGAAATGCATCCCCCTTACCTACACACAGTGTAACACGCAACATTTCAGGCTGGAGTGACCATTTCCACCTGTAACTACACCTGTGAGTGTTTCTGGTGCTATAGAAGTGCCCAGGAAACCCAGACAAGGCATTTGCTGTATGAACCTGTGTGCCTGGTGCATTGCAAAAAGCAAAACAAAGACGAAAAGCAGGAGGCAGTTTTACAAGTCAAAAAAGAACGCACTAGGTGAAAAAATCCATGTAGACATCTCGCTGCACTTCAGAGATGAAGCCAGGTTTATGGATAAGGGAAATAATGAGCTCTCTCCTCCACTACCACAGGGCCATCCCTTATGGTGACCACTCCTGCAGCCCATCCAGCAGGCATCACACTCAGCCTGAGCATTCTCACCTCCTCCTGCTCGACAAAGTTTCTTCCTGCTCAATGTGAGTCACCTTCAGGCTCTTCTTGTCAACGAAAAGGTCTTCGGGGTAATTAGCTGATCGAACCTGCCTCTGCTGAGCGTGGCCACATAACCGGCTGATCTGGAAAACAAAACACAGCAGAGTGAGGAAGTGTTGGGTCCAGAAGCAGGAAACAGCTCAGATGCACACTGGCATCTGCACACGAGCTGGTCTCTTGTCTTGTCATCCCCATCTTGCCCATAGCTCACACAAGCACATAAAAGCAAACTGCTGCCCTAAGGATGCAACCTGGCTTTTGTACAACAAATACCTGCCCTGTGGGAAGGAACATGGGAAGCTTCAGGCACGATTTTCGGGCAGCGAAGTGCCCCTGTGGCTGTCAAAACCCCTCAGCTGTATTTGTGACCAGCAAATGTTCCTGTGTCAGGTTAAACTTGTGCTGGAGGGAGGGGGCTCGAGATGTTCCCTGCTGCTTCCTTGCTGAAACATGCAACATCTCAACTCTACGCTCCAACTCTCCAACCAGACTTTCAAGAAACAAGTCCCCTCTGAAGGCAAATCCTAAAACCCTGGCTCTGCACCTCAAGGCAGCTCATCATCTGCACGGGCTGCACTGCAGATGCCCAGGGATGAGCATCACACGCATCACTACTAATTAAAAAAACCCAGGACCTAAAATACAGCAAGCACTGTGGCCACAGCCCAGTCATACAGTGGGAGGTCTTGATTAACAGGGCTCTGCTAATGGCACAAATTAGCTCATTAGCATACAGATGATTTGGTAACAAGCTGCAGCAGCGAGGGAAGGAGCCCAAACCACCTCGTTAAAGCTCTCTTGCATGGCCACTGTTCTGAGACACACAGCAGTGCTGTGGCCACCACTGCAGTTGGATTTGCAGTCATTTCCTTCTCTGGGAGACCACCAAGAGAAAACTGTCCCCCCCCCTTGGCACCATTTGCTGCTGTGAAACTTGCCTTTTGACCTGCCCTGTGCTGTTCTGCAGGACTCATCTGTGTTGGGTTGTGAAGGGAGCTCAGCTGATTACTGGGACCACAAAGGTACCACAGCTGACACCGACCTCTCTTTCTGTGAGCCTCATCCCACCACACACACCCAGGTTTGAGACCAACCGCACGCCCATAAAATGCCTATTTCTTGTAGCACCTCATTTATCTCCACAGCACACCATATCAAGGCAGTCGGCTAAACTCCCAGCTAGCTGCACACCAGAGGTTAGAAGCACACCCGCTGCCCAAAGCCACAAGCATCTGATGTGTAAAGAGAAGACATTAATTCTGTTCTATTACAGCCTGCATTTGGGTGGGTAAATAAATTAGTAATGTCACCTCTTTCATTATCAAGAGAAGCACAGTTTGTTTGCTCAGGCTGCCATACAGCAAAGAGTAAAGGATACCTCTCCTGGGAGTTGGGCACTATGGTTTCTGGTTTGGTTCACAGAGTAGTGGGAATAGATGCTGCCACCACTTCTTCTGCACCTGCAGCTCCCTCTGCCAAAGCAGCTCCTCCTGAAGCTGCCAAGTGAGCAGTTTCTGCAGCATCTTACCTGGGTTTTCTTCTCCTCCTCCCTCCCTTGTCTGGGTCTGCTCTCTGCCTTGCCAAACCAAAGTCTTGCAGAAGAATGTATCAGCCCTACTGCCCTCCCTAAATCATGTGGCAGGTTTCAAACACAGAGGGAGGAAGGGAGTCAGAAAAATGACCACGTTTTGAGCTGTTTTCTTTGCTTTTTGGGCTTTCCTTTAGCACTCATCCCTCTCTCATAGGATTTACAGGTAGTCCACTGATGGAAGCAGACAGGAATAGGAGGAAATCACAGGACAGCAGGAGACAGGGAGAAGGGCATTTGAGACCTAAGACTCCACCACTATGAAATGGGTCTGGACATCCCATGCTCTCTCTGGTGCCACTGTCCCTGCAAAGGGCAGATCAGCAGGACAGTGTGAGGATGCATGGGGGGACAGTCTGCAGACTTTTCCCCTCCAGATGTCAGAAATGAGACCTGCCATGAAACCTCCCCAGGGTATACAAAAGCTCCAGGACAGTGGACACAGAGGAAACAGTGCCACAAAGCAGCATCGCTTCATCCACACTCTGCACAGGCACCCAAAGTAGAGGAGAAAAGTGGGAAAAGGTTGGATACTTCAAGCTGTCATTTGTGATGACTCCCTTTGATTGTCCTCAGCTCTGTGAAAAGCCCCCCCTTGCCTTTCCAAAGCCTGGCTTTCAGCTGGCAAAGCCTATTGAACTCTGAGAGAAGAGCAAGTCCAGGATCAAGGCGTTTTCCCAAGGATGCAGAGGGGCCCTGAATGGGAGGGGAGAGTCAGAGTGACAGTGTGAACAATGGCAGCACCCAAGAGTGCATTTCAAACTGCAAAGGAGTCAGGCAGAGCAGGGCTGCCTCATCTCCCACCCAGCACCAAAGGTACCTCAGCCCCTCTGCTCCCAGCTCCTGTGCTGGACCTGCCACTCAGCTGCATCCTCACAGCATCTGGGTACCACGGGCTCCCAGAATCATGGAATCATAAAGGCTGTAAAGGACCTCTGCAACCATCGAGTCCAAGCACTGATCACTGAGTCCAACCATCCCTCCTGTGAGGGATGAAATCACAAACAGTGCTTGTGAAATCACACACAGCTAACTGTGTTAGCTGTGACATGGGACAGCAGATAAAATCTTCTAACGGATAAAAGGTGGAAAGTTTGAGCAGTGCATCCTGGGTTTTACTCATTTATTTATTCAAGCACCAACTAACCTTTTCAGGGAAAAAACCCAGCCCTGCAGCCCATCTTGTGAAGTCACAGTGAAATGGTTGTCACCTTTAAGTCAAACAAAAACCCGGCTGAGATTTGAACTTAAAATAAAGTGAGAGAACACAGAAGTAACAGATTGCCTGCTCATTTGCAGGGGCGGCATCGTGTGCGCTTTTTGGGGGAGGGAAGGATTTCACAAACCATCTGCCAAAGTCTGCTGGGCCACAAGCAGTCCTAGGACAACAGCTCAAAATCCTATTTCAATCTTTCCTTCCTTTTGAGTCCCCACAGCAAGCTCAGGAAGACACGAGCACAGCTTCCCAGTCTCTCCCTAACTGTGGCTATTTTAAAGCAAGCTCCAGAAAGTCCACAAAAATGCCACTGTGGGGCAGTCGGAGAAGGGGCAACACAAGTTCAGGCCTTGGGGAGAAAACAAGTGTGATGTTTCAGCTCTCCAGGTGTCACCTGCTGTGGCAGGAGCAGGGACAGTGGGCTCCACAGCATGTGGTGTGCCTGCAGGAGGGACAGCACAAGGAAGGCAGCCCATCTAATGGCATGTGCCAAGTGACAGCAGTTAATACCTGGTTTCCTCCTCCCACACGAGTATAAATGTGAAATTCCAGGCAAACTGACACAACTGAACGGCCGGCCCTTCTCCTCAGGCTCTGCCCACCATCAGGGGAAGCATAAATACACACCAGTGAGAGCTGTGCAGTCTCTTAATTCATGCCCCAGAACAGGCTGAAGTTCAACACACCAGGCCACAAAAAAATGCATCAGTAAATCACAAGGAAGTGTGTGTTTTAGGCAGTGGGAGTTGGACTTTTTGTTTGTTTTAAAAAGAACCTGCCAGCCCACCAAAAAGCTGCAGCAAGGGCACACCAGGCAAGCAAACCCCTCCCAAAGTCCTGAGCTTTTACAAGCCCCCAAAGCCACCAACACTGTAACAGCCAAAAGCAAAATTTCCCTAACCCAGCTCATTAACAAAGTCACTAATTACCCAATTTAATTAGCCTCCGCCATGCGAGCATGACCCAGGCCACAAGAGGAACACTTTGCCATCTGACAACCTCTCCCCACTGCTCCGTTTCTTTCCTCCAGCCCCAAGGAGAGCCCATGCCCAGGCACAGCTCCGCGGGGACCACCCGAGGCAGAGGGTCCCCAATCCCACCAGGAGGGCAGCTGGTTCCCAACACCCAGGGGAGCCACACGCCATGCCATGGCTCTGCTGCAGGGGGGACATTGATTGGAGAGGAGCACAGCAACAGTGCTAATGGAGTAGCACTACCAGTCCCTTTTAATGCTGCCACGTTAATTTAAGATAAGAGGTGCCTGAGGACTGCAGGGAACCTGTGGCTGTATGGGAACGGTGCACGGTGGGCAGACAGCAACGGGATCTGCCACTGTGGCTTCTTCCAGCTGGGTCGACCACGTGGGTATAAAGCACAATATTGATCCACGTGGGTACCTGCAAGCCCACAAAAACCGGGATGACTGAAATAAGGTTAATCTAATATTGAAGCAATAGTGACCACAGTACCAGGTTCTGTGCAGAGCATCAGTGTTGGTGCAGCTGATGGAGGGTGCACCCCCACAGGCACCTCCAGCCTGGCATAACGGGTACCACTGAGGCTCTGCATGGAACCTGCTCTGCTGCCCAGGCACGAGGGACTGTGGCCACACAGGGCAAAAATCCCTTGCCTTGCACACCAGCAAGCAAATCCAGGGGGGCAAAGGATTGGAAAGCAGCACACGTGTGATGCTCAGTGCCAATCTGAACATCACTTCTAAGAATAAGAACATTTTAAAGTCAATTTTCTAGACAATTTTTTAAAAAATAAAAAAATAAGATAATCAACTTCCCCTCGGACAAGAACACAGTGCATTAGACACTGCTGGATACCTGCTGCTGCAGCCACTTCTCATTCAGCCCAGGGGCTCCACTCTGCTCTGAAGGAAAGCTTGCTGTATTTGACCTTTGCTTAAACTTTATATGGAGTTTCCATTTGTCTTCTCTATGAACTCTTCTGCTTATAGATTCATTCTCCAGGAAGACACAGTATTTTTTTTCCCCTCAAGGGGATGGCCTCATTTTTGAAGATTTCCTCCCGCAATCTCCTCTGCTCTCTGGAGTTCACGTAAGTCATTTTATACCTATTCACGAGTTTCCTTTGGGAGAAGCCACACATTAAACTGAAAAGCGATTAACTGTTATAATTGATTTGAACACAGCTTCTAAAAGGGTGAGTTGCTACAGTGCGAACAGAACATCAAGAGACCACAGCCATCGAGAAAACACGCTGTCTTCAGAGGAGCCAACTGGTGCCCACTAAACCCTGAGCATCCCTCAGTGATGGAACCCAGTTTGACCAGTAAGGCTGAAAGCCTCAGTAATGCAGCTGCCTGCACTGGTGCCTCTTCCCAGGTTCTTTTTAACAACCCACTCCACTACACATCACAAGTATTATTAGCATTATAAAGATCGCATTTGTGCCCTGTTTATCTTCAAAGTCACCGTAAAAGTGAACCCAAAGTCTATTACTCAAGCGCTGCTATAGAATTCCGCTTAATTAAATTCTAAAGGGCTTAAACCAAAAATATACGTTGCGATGATGTGGGATAGAACATAAACTTTTTAATAGTAGTAACCAAGCACATTTACCATTTCTACAGGTGTAATAAAAATGCTAATATATGTTAATGTTTAGTCTGTGGTTAATGTTTTGTCTTGTTAATTTCCCCAGGGCTTTTATTACTGATTTAAATCTGCCACACTGCCCCAGTGATTGCATCGCCTTCCACAAACGGCGCCACGCTCTCAAACGAATGCTGATTAACAGGAGCGAAGAAACATTTGGCTAGGACAAACACTCTTATTATATGCTTCTAATCATTATATACATTTTGTCAAGGAGATGGGAAAGAGATAATTCCCAGCTCCCTCACTCTTCTCACAGCAGAAAAATATGATTGTGGGCATAAAAATGAATTTATAAGCCTTTATTTTAGGAAGCACATCATTATTAACTAAGTAATGATTGTTCTTCTGGTTCCAGGCACTCAAGCAGAAAGAACAAACTGAGTATGGTAACACAGATGTCTTCTATGAGCACTTCACTAAAATTCCTCATCAATGGAGTACTAAATGTTATTAATCAGCTCGGTAGTATTATGATCTCCATTATTCAGACTGCAAGGATTACATAAGAGACAGCATCCTAACTCACTCATGCAGAGCAGCAGGAACCACGGGAAGTGACCTACTCTCCACGCTGAGGAGAAGAGCGTTTAATAATGCATCACCCTTAAATAATGCAGTGCTATAATGTGTAAAATGCACACAAACACTAATGCTTAAAATAACAGAGTGCCTGTCACACCAGCGCCCGCGGTGACGCCCAACACATGCTGCAAACACACGCTACAAACGCTCAGAGACCCCCGCAGCCACCAGACCAGGTTACCCAAAGGCCATCACCACCTGCTTTGAAGACCAGGTCTTCCAACTCTTGCAGACCATGGAGGCATTAAAGAAGGATATTTAAAAGGAAATATAACTTCATTTTTCATAGAACCATAGAATGGTTTGGGTTGGAAGGGGCCTTTAATATCATCTAGTTCCAAATCACGATTGCCACCCATCACGTAGAGCATCACAAGACATTTTGCAGAGGCTCAGTGTCACAGCAGGAACACAGGGCCCAGAAAGGACCAGCGGGTGCTCCCTGCCTGGCCTTATTTCTTGTCTGCAAAGACTACTCTGACCTCCACATGAGAAAAAAACTGGAGGTGGCTCAAGACTCAATGGAAGAGGAGTCAACAGTCCAGCCACCCTTGCAGAGCCCAGCTGCTGCCCAAGGCACTCGCCGTGCCCCAGTGTGACCCAAGGGCAAGGAGCAGGGCAAGCTCTCCACACAGCCACGTGTATAGATGTGGCAGAGGTAACAGAGGAGTTGGCAGGTCTGACACATCGTATGGTTAAAAAGTCACTTTGCCTCACTCAGAGCCTACATAAGGTCCTGGGTGCACCAGCAGAGCAGTGGGGAGCACAAGTGACTTCTTAAGGGTTTCAATCCTTGGTGCCAATTGCTGAAGTTGGATGATTCCCATTTGCACTTCCCTCTGCTGTGCCAGGGTTCAAATGGCTTAAATCAGACAGAGACAACCACTGTTTCCAGTCGCTGCTCCCCTCAGGACATGCCAACCTGTCCCCAGGAGAAAGCCATGCCCAGTGTCCTGGACACGTGCTGCAGACACAGGGCACCTCCACGCTGGGTCCCACCATCTCCTGACTCCTGCACTGACCCAGCTTCTCCCAGCACAGGATGCACTTTCTCTCAAAGGAACCGTGACCTCAGCTTGAGTCGAGCCCTTGCAAACATACATAACATAATGCAAACAAGATGTTTCTTCTTTCTGGCATCCCCAGCATGGAGTGTTTAATCCACCAAAGAAAGCTGCTTTGTGTTTAAGCAAAAGGCTGTTTATTGTTATTTATAGGTAGAGAGGAAGTCGGACTAAATGATCACAGTTGTTCCCTCTGCCTTTATAATCCACGGTGTATAATTAAAGCACAACTTTTCAAGTCAGCATTTCCCTCCAGCATTTTGTTAATTCCACGTTTAACACAAAATTTGGTATTTCAGTTCAGATGGCTGGACCTCAGCAGCAAACCACAGGGCAGGCAGCTGGAGCCCCAGCCAGGGCTCAGACCCGACCCAGCCAACCAACTGGGAGAGTCAAGAAAAAAAGCATTTGCTTAATTTTCAGCAGACACTTCAGCAGATTTCCCAAGTGGAGACATTTCCTGGAACAGGGCCCTGTAGCATACTAATGCACCATTATGGGTTTAAGTTAGATCAGTGCAATCTGATGTTTCTTAGACAACCAAACCAAGACTTTATTCTTGGAAAGAGAAGTCAGTCTTGCCTGGAAAGTGAGAATAGAGCAAAAGGGAAGATGCGAGAGCAAAATCCAGAGAAAAAACAGAGCGTGTTAGACTGACCAAAGCCAGATTCAGGAGCACAAGGTGACAGCACCCAGAGCCCAGCTCCTGGTGACACCCTGAGCCCCCAGCATGCCCCATGGCTGATGATGCAGCACAGCAGTGACAGGGACACGGCGGCTCCTGACCCCAGACTGCTGCTCTGCCTTTGGGACTGATCCCCTGAGGAGGCTGAAGATGCTCCAGACTCAAGCAGCTGATTTCCACATTAGCACTGATTCATCTAACTTGACAGAGAATTTGGACTCAAGACAGCTAAGCCCATTTGTGCTAAGGATGCTGAATACATTGCAATTGCACAATTGTGCTTTGTGCATACTCTCACACTTACAAAAGTGCTACCACGGGTCCCTAGACCCTCCTATTGCAGGCAATTAAATCTACTCCATCCCAACAGACTGAGAAGCAAAGAACTGGCTGGAGGGATTACCAGTTTCTACCAAGACCTTAAAAGAACCATTGCTGGGCAAAGCTGGGCAGTATGACAGCTCCAGGCAATCACCACATGCTTGTTATTTTCCTGCCACAGGTTAATCTGTTTCCTTGGCAGATTTCTGCGGGTTTTAATATCGCACCGTGTTTGTGCCTACGGCACTACAGAAAGGAACAATCCAAGAGAAATAAATTCCTAGCAGCTTCATTTAGAGGGGAAAAACAGATACCTGCCATCAGTCTGGAACGTAAGCCAGCAAGGCAGAATCAGAGCCTGTAACGGGGTATTTAACAGCAGCTGTGTCAGCTGGGTGGCAAATGTGGTCAATACCCACCAGTCCCCTCTTCCCCCCTGCAGCCATACGCACAGATTCAATTATTCTTTGAGAAATACTTCGTTAAATAATTAAAAAGTTACTGCATTACTTTTTCTCTTTTTTTCCTTAAACCAGACCAATTCAATTTTGGAAGTATAAAGCCATTATAATGCGTCAGCTAGCAATTAGCTACTGTACACTGTTTATTCTTTAATATAATCTTTGAGTAGAAGGGCAATATTCTTAGAAACGCAGCATTAACTTGTTCCTCAATGACTTTAATATGGCTCTTTTCAAATTACTGCTCATAAAATCTCAGGGAAGAAAAATTTATTGATGATATCCCATCTCCTTAATTAGTTCTCTCTCTCTCAGCAATCCAATAGTAAGTGTAATATTTATTTAAAATAGAGCGCAGAGGGCTTACCGCTAAATCTGCTTTAACTGGTGATACCAAAACAAGCAGGTAAATGCAATGCCTGTTCTGCAGTCTGCACAGACCGTGCTCTCAGGTAGACACAGCTTTTCAGATTTATATTTCAATAAATGCTTGCACTGAAAACATCCCAAAGGTTTTTACGCCACTAAGTATTTTCCTGCTATGAAATGCTCTGCTCCCTTCCTATGCTGAATGGAAAACCCTTCCAACCACAAATGGTTTGGTATTCACAATTCCTCCCCAGCCACCCACCCCTTACAAAGGACCATCGCCCTACTTACTTTAACCTCCCCATAGGAATAACTCCCCCAGCAGCCACTTTTTGCTCCCTCAATCCACCTTTCTCTTTCCATACACCTGTCTCTGCTAAAACAACAAGGCTTGAGACACCAAAGCTCACCAAATCATTTGAGCAGTTAAGCTACTGAATTTCTTCAGCAGAAAAGCTACAAGCACTTGTTTTCCAGCACATTGTCCAGCTCCTGGCAAGGGGGGCTCAAGGCTCCTCCCATGGTCATGCCATGGACCTCTCCAAACAAAGCCTAAAAGAGAGGAGTAATAATTATTATTAATGGAAAGTGGTAAAAGTATCTCTGCACAGCAGAGAACAGCTGCTGGTAAAATGAATCCATTCGAGGCCAAGAAAGGGCTTGGGAAGACTCCTGTGTTCTTTTTCCATTGTGTTTTTTACTTCATCTGTTGGATTTTCTTGGTTTTGAAGCTGCCAGATCCACAGCAATTTTTTTTTCCCTGACAGTCAGGCCTAACCTCATCCAATTAGGGGCCAATATCAAGATAATACACCCAAAACATGGCAAACAAGGTAAAAAAGCTCCCATTAGATTTTTGCTCATGATAAAAGAATTACATTTTTCCCAAAGACAAATCAGGCTTATTGAAAATGTAAATCATTCTTTTCTCTATAAAGATATAAATATCTGCAGGGCTTTTTTAAGACTTTGTTGTAAGACATCTTGTTTTTACATGCACTGTGGTTAGAACAATTGAATTACAGAATGACTTACAACATTAGATTAGTTTCTGCTTGATTGAGAATATCCTTATAATGGAAATTGGTGTGCACTTTTAACCTTGTTACAATGCTATATGTCTGATTAGTGCACTAAAGTGACTCATTCAACAACAGGCTGTTTGCAGACAGAAATGAAATTAATTCAACTTTATCACATCTTTATTAACGTCATCAAATTGAGGACTAATATTTGATTATGAGAGAGAGGCGAGTTCCAATAAATCGATATACAACAATTCCAAAATGAGGTGGGGGAAGCCTTGGATGGAAAAAAAGAATGGACCTAACACCTGTAATGCATCTTTGTTTATTTTTGTTACTTTCCACTCCCCTTGCAAGTTTTAAGCTGGGCATTTCCACAACTCACCGAAAAGATATTGAAGTTCTTTCTGCCTCCAAACACTGGGAACTGCATGACTCAAGGCTCACAGAGATCCTTCCTGGACATTTTTCCACATCTGCTGGGCAAACCCTTTTGGGCCCACCTGCTCTGAGCTGCTGGTACCTTTTTGCTGGTCAGGGCCATCCCAGAATCACCTCATGCAGTTCCCACTGTCCTCCAATGCCCTCCACTGTCCCTTGGGGAGGACACAGACAATGGATGACTTAAATACCAGCACAGGCAGTGGAGGCATCTGCAGAAACACCTGCCCTCTGGTTCCCCGGAGAGCAGCAGCACGAAGTTTGTCTGTAGGGTGACACAGATCAATACGTGCAATCCAAGAGTTAGTAAGCTTTACAAAGACACCACTCAGAGCACATCAGTCGCCCCCAAATTATCCTCAGTAACCACCCAGCTCACTCATTCTCTCCAGGTCAGTGGCTGAGAGCATCATCTCTACCACTGCCAACAGCATGGAAGAGAATTGGGTGTGAAAATTGATGAGGTTAAAAAGATACACCTGCATAAGGAAGTGGAAAATTCTCCAACAGTTGCTGTTCTTTTTCTTTTCTTTCTCTTTTTAAACAGAAATAACACTGCCAAAGTAGCTGTAGGCTATGGGCACAGCTCCCTGCAGCCAGCCTGCTCTTGCTTAAACACATCTTCGGAAAAATAATGCACTTAGCAGCAAACTTCACTTTCTGAAAGCACACTCCGTGCCCTCGGGGGCTTATTAGTGGGGCAACACAACAGGCAGGGATGGAAAGGGCCACCGGTTCATTCTGCAGCTGTCTGAGAAGGCAGAGAGGACCCAGCAAGGAGGGGTGCTCTGCTGCAGCAGACGGACAAAAAAACCCTGCCTCAATCATTTCTTGGAGCTTTTTTTTTTCCCCAGCTAAATGTATTTGTAGATAGCATCTTTCATGCCTGGTCCCTCAAAGCCACTTTTACAATAAGATGTGAAAAATGATATAATTCACAGCACGGCGCACAGGCAGAGAATAAGGGGCGAAGCAAAATGAAGCAAAATGAAGCACTCATTGCAAGCCCAGCCCTTCATCCTCTCCAGCCCCAAACAAACCACCACTGCTGCTGTGCCCGGGCAGCTCTGGGCACTGCTGCTGCTGCTGCCTGGCAGAGGGTCACTTTTAAGTTTCTGGTTTGTTCTTGGCTCGTTCATCAGCATTGCTAATGGGAGAGAGAGTTCCAGTTTCAAGGCAGCAACACTCGCGGGGGTTCCTCTGTCACTGGAGGCAAACTCAGCGCGGTTGAGATGAAGGATGTCCAGAGAATGACCCCAGATGGAGGTCTGAGTGGGAACTGCAGCCATGGATAATGAGGCCAAAAGAGGGTTTAGTGTAAAAAGCACCCAGAGATGGATATTGGTGAGCACGGCTCTGGCGTTGCAAAGCCGCGGGTCTAAGCGAGGATAAAAATCTTCAGGAAAGGAAATGGGCCAGAAGGAATTTTGCTAATAAAGCATCTGTGTTAATAAGGGTTGCAGGAGGCTGCAGCAATGGAGGGAGCCACGTCCGCAGGGCTGGTGCTCAGGGGTTTTATCTCTCTGATAAAAGAAAGATGTGTGGGCAGTTTCGAGAGAGAATTCCAGAGGCAGCTCCACTACTTAGCACACAGGGCAATGGCATTTCTGGAGGGACAGCTTGGATCAAGCTAAATAAGAATAAAGGCAGTTCATGCCACGGATGTCACTTCTCTGCGGGCTCCTCAGAAGGCAGACGGGTCAGCCCTGCCCTGAAAGTCTCCTGTTTCTGTCACGAGCCAGCCTGCAGCATCCTTCAGCTACACCAAATCTAAATCTCAGCAAGGACTCAGAGCACAAGGCTAGTTTAACTCAGAAGGTGGTTCAGCTGCAAATAGTTCAGCTGTAAAGCTCATCTGCTAATTCAGCCCCAGCCCTCCCCACTCCAAGGAGCAGCTCCCCCCAGCCAGAACCTCTCCCACACCTTTTGAAGCAGCAGAAGCCTCAAGACACCCAGAGGGAATTTTGTGACACTGTGATCTTTGGCTCAGACTGAAATTCAGGTTTTTTCTGCTTAAATCCAATCTACTTCAAGAGCTGGCATTACCTCCTTGACCATTAAAATTTATTACAAAATGAGACAGTTTGAAATTTCAAAGCCTAAAGCTCCAAGCCCAAGGAACAGGCACCCCCCACATCCATCCTCTCCTTCAATGCACACGGACTGCTTTGGATGACACGGTCATGAGCTCCTCCTCTCCTGCACCTCAAAGCATCCCAGGTCCAGCTGCCCAATCCAGCTGTGATGGGAGACAGGAAGAAGAGGAGGGATGAGAAAAGGAGCCAGGAAAAACAAGAGGGATGAGGAAAAAAGATGCTGCTCTGTGTAGTGAAGAAAGCTGCAAAACATTGCAAAGCGTGTCCTCTCATTTTCATCTGTTAAGGCCATACCCTGCCCACCACCTCTGCCAGCTCTTTGTACTGACGTCAGGGCCAAATGCTGTTGTGCATTTAAAAAGATAAATTAGCTCCTCCACTAAAACAAGGAACAGGCCAAGCCACAGGACATGCAGACAGCTACACAGAGCCAGTAACTAATCTGCATGACATCTTCAGGCTTGTTCTGACTTCAGCTCAGAAAGAAATGCAAGACATCCCATCACATGCAGCCTGTGTGCATCTTGCTTGCCCTGCAGCCAGCACATGACCTGAAGTGAGATCAAGACTGGCTCAGTGGGTGCTGTATGATATTCCCTCCCATAAAATGCAGCAGCATTAAAAAGCTCTTTTTAGGCTGCAGAGCAGAGGGGATGAAGTTGCCACCAGCTGAGAGATCTGCCTCATACTGGAGTCAATGAACAGATTTGTGTGAGCTTCAGTACAAAGCTGGGTTGGACATCAAATGTGCTGTCAAAGGATGCTCCACGTGCTGCCGTGTGTGCACACAGGGAGGAAGGGGCACTGTGAGCAGCCACCTACTACTTTTAATTAAAAAAAAAAAAGGCATCATTGCAAATTCCCTTGAAATGGCACAACATGCCAGAGGCTAGAAGACATCCAGTTAAAAGGACAGAGGGAGAGCAAAAAAGGAGAATACAACATAAAAGTTTACAAATCAAAACTAAATCAAATGGTATTTTCAAATTACACCTGTGCTGACGCTCAGTGCCACCTTCTCTGGCTCTGCAGTGACAGTGTGAGCATCGTTGCCCACTGCTTCCACCCAGCAGCTCTGCACAGCCCCCCCCACACACACACTGTCTGCTTCACCTGGACCCTGTTCAGTGACAAACTGGCTCAAAGCCTTGCCATGCCACCAGGGCAGGAAGAGGGCAGGCCAGCATGGCACTTTGCCCACACTGGACCCCAAGAGGAAAAGGGTAAGGCTGACCAAAGACCATGACAGCATGCTACCTGTGTCCTCCAGAGGCAAGGCACTTATTGGCAGTGAATTAATTAATGGTGACACCAATGGCCTCCCTCCCCACGCCAGACCAGAGGCAAAGCTTACAATGAGAATAACCTCTGAGCCTCATTCCCTAAGAAAGAGATGGTCAAGAGCGTTCATGACAAAGTCCCTTCCAAAAATGAGATGCAGACCTTTAATTTGCTACTACTAAACCAGAGACTGAGTCCAGGAGTACCACGCCAAAGTAGCTGAATCGAGATTGTTGATACTGGGTTACAAAAGTGCAGGCATGAATAATTTTTGCCCTTACTCTTTCAGCACCAGCCAAGCCACCAACAACGTGGGAATTTCTAGCTCAGAATCAACACCTTGAAGTTCAGCACCTTGCCACATGCTTCCCTGAGTATCAGAAAATCCCCAAACCTGAAACCTCTTCAGACAACTAATCGTAGTACTCCCAAGGTCTTTTCACAGGAATGGAAGTGCTGCTGATACCACCCTTAGTAAAAAGGTTTATTTTCATCCTGCAGGGGGAACAGATGCTTACTTTACCATGCCTTATCAGGCCCCTTACACTGCCTATCACAAAATGGATAACAAAAGTGCATTATACACACCCTGGAACGGCTACAAGGGGGTCTGAGACCACTGGAAACCAAAACCTCACCTGTATTTCCAGCTTTAAGTAAAAAATGAAGCTAGCTACCAGTGAGCATTAGAGAATAGCCTGAGGATTAAACTTTGCCAATAAAGAGCCTGAAAATACAGAGGCTGCACATCCAGCTGACTATTCCAGGAGTGATGCCAACAGAAAGCAACCCACATTAAAAGTACAAAGAAACCGATCC
The DNA here is from genome assembly GCA_013396735.1 of Grallaria varia. NCBI lineage: Eukaryota > Metazoa > Chordata > Aves > Passeriformes > Formicariidae > Grallaria > Grallaria varia. Next base: position 95,905 of record VWZG01009936.1, on the reverse strand, counting down.
CTGAGTCTCAAAGGGAAGGACTTTGCGAACACCGCTGTAATTTCAAAGCTTTCCTCACAAGTCTCTTGCCAGCTCTAGCACAGAAAGAAAGATCCATTAGCAGATAGGACAACTCACTGGAGCTCCCTGCTGCTGCAAAGCAGCTTCCAGCAAGTCACCAGGTGAGACGGCTCCAAAAGCAGGTTCCAGGGAAAACAGCCCTGGCATCGCCGTGCTGACAAATGCACTGAATCACTGTGTATGGCAACAGGAGATATTTTCATCCCTGCATACCAAAAGTCCCTTGATTTCCATATTTTTGATCTTCATCTCTGTGTATCTGCTGGTAGTGCTAATCTGTACATCAGCTGCAGCAGAGCAATGCTCCTCTCCGAGGTCGTAATCCACCCAAGTACCTGGTTCTCTTTACAGCACACTCACAGACCTCGTGACAGGATTCCCTAAAAATCCAAGGCAAACAGGGGTCCAAGCTTGCCTTACACTCTGATCTTGCCTGGAGCTCTCCTGGCAGGTTCCCAAAGCCAGCATCAGAGCTGGGTTCTCCCCAGGCACTCCACCTGAGCCAGGTGAGGTGAGTGCTCCAGCTTTGGGGTAGCACCAAACCCAGACTGCACTGTGGCATCACCTGCACAGCACCTCAGCAGCACAGCTGTACAACCCAGTTAAACCAGACTGCAGGAACCTTTTAAAGGTGTTTGCAGGGAAGTAAAACAGCAGGGATGCTCTCACGGGACAAGCACTCTGGGAACTGCATGGTGCCCCTGTATGGCACCAGCACCCTCCCTCTGACCTGCTCCCCTCAGCACAGATGGGTGTGCGAGTGGTTGGAAAAAGCACTGGTTACTTTTGCAATTTAATAAGATTTTCTAGAAACTCAGCCATCAGTTCTGAGTGAAAAAAAAGGCTTTGCTGAGCTCCCTACTCTTCTCTTTCTGGGCAATGCTCTGCAGGTAGAGCTGCACACCTCAGCTGACTGCTTGTACCTAAGGGGGCTACAAGAGAGCTGGAAAGGGACTTTTGATAAGGGCATGGAGATGGGACAAGAAGGAATGACTTAAAGCTGACAGAGAGCAGATTTAGATTAGATATTAGGAAGAAATTCTTGACTTTGAAGGCGGTGAGGCACTGGCACAGGTTGCCTTGAGAAGCTGTGGATGCCTCATCTCTGGAAGTGTTCAAGGACAGAGTGGACACGCTTTTGAGGAGCCTGGTTTAGGGGAAGGTGTCCCTACCTATGGCAAGGAGTGTTGGGACTCGACAGTCTTTAAGGTCTGTTCCAACCTAAACCATTCTATGATTCCAACTCCACAGGAGATCAACTATTAGCTATGTAAGACACACAGACAGATTGTTTCTATTGTAATTCCAACAACAGTGAAAGCATTAGCTTTTAGAAGTGCTGGGGTTGAATATTTTATTATGCTTATTTGTACTGCATCTCCCCCAGTTGTCTCGGTTTGTGGTAAAAGGCACAAAGAGGCTAAAATTGCTCTTCCCTACACTCGTGACTAAAATATCTACAAGAGGTGGACGTACTAGGCAGATTTTCACCCAGGGAAAAAGTGGAAGATTGGAAAATTAATATGGATATAGCCCTAGACAGCAAATTTTTTTTCCCAATGTGCCCTGAGAGTCAGCCTCCTTGATTAAGTGGTTTAATAGCATGTTTTAGGGGCGAAGTTTTTAAACAGACAAATTGTAGAAATAATAAAGCCCCAACACACAAACTAGTGACAAATTAGCTACTAAAGCAAGGCTTGGGATGGGAACTATTTACTGCCATATTACCGAATTCACTCTTCTGCATTGCTGTTTACAGACCAGGAACAACACGCAGGCTCACATTTAAATGCACTCCTGGAGGCACACAGTTCCCCAAAGCAGACTCTCACCAGCATGACTTCCCCATCCTGGAAACTGCAGAGCTGCTCAGAAACCTACCTGGAGGCTCTGCAACACCTCTGGGGCTCAACTTCACGTGCCCTTTGTAGCCAGGTCTGCTCAAGCTATAAAAGGGTCTCTGTGCAAATACCCATACCCAGCGCAGGGGTGGGTGGCAAGGGGGAATGAGGCACAGCCACGTGGAGAAAGGATGCCCAGTCAGGTAACACACCCGAGGATCTGAAACACCAGGAGGAAAAACTACTGCTGCAGAAATGCCACCAATGCTGTGGAAAACAAAAGAAACCCAAAGGACAGGCAAGGGCAACTCTTCAGGCTATAATCACTGTGGGCACGGAAGATAAGTTTTCCATAATTCCAGAGGATTTTAATGGCAATTAAATAACCTATCATTATTTTTAATACCATATAGGTGAACAGAACTTTGCGTACAGAAGCAGTGGTGGCCGAGGTCAGTAATAACAGAGGTCAATATGATAAGCCAGGCCAAAACTAACCCCCCACATTTTCAAAGACAACCCCTACAGCATTTCATACTTTGATATGACCAGAGTGCCTAAAAACAATCCTATTTACAGGATAACAGTAAATACAACAGTTTGCTTCTGGGTATATTCTTTGAAACTCAATATGTGCTGATAAGTTTAACCGAGAAACTTTCATTCTAGCACACCTAAATAAAGAAGTTGTATTCTATCACTTACAGAGTGATATCTTACAGAGATATCTACTCCAGATGCAGTTCAGCTATCAGAGTCAGGCCATCTGCAATACTATAGTTAAGACTGTCAGTGCTTCCATTACTGCCTTATTACTCCACTAAATAGCTGAACATTCATTTTTTTTTAATAAAAGTTGCTCTGGGTTCAGGTTTGACACAAGAGCCTTAGCTGAGCAATATCAGTGTTCTAAAAACAAACTTCAAAAACCCAGTGGTCGTTCTCTTTTAGTGACAATTGCCAGTTAACTAGCTTGCTTAGCTTGGATTTTTTTCCTCTGTGCTCCTATAACTCAAAAATGTCTCTAGAGCAAATAAAAGAATCACTCAAGTATTAAATAATCAAGAGGAGTTATGTTTAAATAAGTACCTAACTACACACGGCACTAATGAATTCAAACAGCTCTATCAAGTACGAACGCACTGAATGGTTTAGCAATGCCCACTAATTTTTATTGTAAAGGAAGTCATTGTATGTTCTGGTTTGGCAGAGGACAGGCAGATTGCAGATCCACTGCTTTGGCTTGCACTGACTTTAGTGGCACTTCATCTACTTGTCCTCCCACAGACACATTCTCTGTAGACAGATCAAGGTGTCAATATTCAGTAACGTAAGTGACAGTCACCTTCATTAACTGTCTACATGGACATCTTCAAGAAAGAGTGCATTTTTGCAGTTGTGCCAATAAAAGAAGGACATGGGAGAACAAACACTGCTCCTTTCAGGATCGCACAGCAGCGCCTGTGTTGTCTGTGCTTGGCAATGTTTTTGTTCTGCCTTAGCACCTACGAGTTTTGCTGGTGCAAAACACATCAGATGCCTTTGCTCAAAGCTGGATATGTCAGCTAAACTTTCGAGATCAAATAGGCTCACACTACAAGTAGAAGTAAGTTTTATTTCTTACTGCCTTAGAAACGCCACCTGGGCTTCGAGTTGAGCTCTGTTTTCTCTCATCATCTGTAACTTGAACTCTCCATCCCACCTGACCTCCAGCTAAACCTACAGTTACATCTCTGCTTTGCTGTTCCAGAGAGGGTTGAGAGGTTTTGACCAAAGGGAGAAGAACCTGCCCTGGCTCCACAGCAGCAGAGCTCCTGCTCTTGGACCGTCAGCTGGAATCTCCCTGCACACAAAGTGCTTGGCAGGCTGTTATAAAACTGGAATTTTCTGCAGAAAGGGCCTAAGGCAGGTTGAAAGCCAACATCCTGCACTGCACCCTGGAGCCTAAAAAGCTGCCCACGAGTCCTGCCTGCACCATCTGCCCAAGTGACCAACACCCAGCACAGCCCAGCCACAGCCCAGCCACAGCCTCCTCCAGGTCTCTGCAACACAAGAGTAATCCAGTTTCCCATAATTTGGTCCCTAAATCCCTTCTAAGCAACAGAGAGAGCTCGCTCCATGCGTGCCAAACTACCCAGGTGGTGTGAAACCACAAGTGCCACCCCATTATTTCACAGCCTGCATAAGTGTGGCAGCTTGTCTGGGGCAGTCACTGAGCAAAGACGGCGCAGAAAACGGCACAGAGGAGTGCTGCTGGCTGGGAGCCACACAGCTCAAAATCCATAAGCAGATACATTTCCACGGTCCCCCAAAAAAAGATAAGAGCTACTCACAGTGCAAGTAGTACAGTGACCTACATAAACACAGTTCTTTTGTAAACAGGAGTCAAGAATGGCAGGAACAAGCAGCTAACAGGGAAACAGTGTCAGATTTTAATCATCACTGGCTTTAAGCAAACTATTACAACATTCCTGCACCTTTGCCCGTTCCCAACTCTACCATACCTACAAGGGAGCAGCTCAATTGTGTCTTAAGAAAAATCTCCTCTGCAGAACAAGCATCATATTACCACAGTACATTTGTCCTTGGTGTTCAAACAGAGCAGCAGGATTTTCAGAACAAGAAAGCCTCAGTTTTTCAGGAGGCTCAGAAATTCACAACGTTTTTTTAAAGAGTCAAGTCACTTCTAACAAATAAGAAATTATCTCACCCCTGCAGTTAAATGCAGCCCAAAACTGGAATGAGTTACCAAAAGATGGAGAATCAGATTTCCTTTGGTACATCAGGGGATGCCACAGCACGTGCCTCTGCCAGGCATCTATTTGGAGGTACATTTCAGTGATGCTAAAGGAGGCAGAGGACACCTGGAGAGCAGGACCAGCCTTTCACAGCTACCCAAGGTAAGCACAGCACGCAGGAAGAACTGAAGAACTTGGGACATCTCAACTCCCTACCTCACACCCTGGCTACAAAGCTGATGCCAGGGTGAGTCCAGACCCTTCTGCTCTGACCAACCCAAAGAGAGGAAAAGCCCTAAACCAAAACCCAGGCCCTGCAAACACCAGTTTCAAATGCTACCAATTAAAAAGTCAGGATGAGAGGGAAGGAGATGGTAGTTGGAGCATTTGGGGTTTGCTGGCTGGAGAAAAGGGACAGGGTGGTTTCAACACGTAGAGTTCACGGCAGCAAGCTCAGGGAACTGCAGAGATCTACTCACAGCTGTCGAGAGCTTCCCTTCGCTCCTCTGCACGTGGACGATGGCATCCCGCACCAAGGAGAAGAGGCTCAGGAGGACGTGCTCCATGTCATAGATACCATGCATGCCTTTGGTCAGCCCCTCCAGAGACCCGATGTACTCTCTCCAGTGGCTGTGGATCTCCAGGACGCCGGCCAGGCACCCCTGCATCACCACGCCGCAGTAGCTGGCACAGGGCTTGGCCAGGAGCAGCCCCTGGCAGTGGGAGCAGTACCACATCTTCAGCAGCGCCCGCCCGCAGTCCTTGCTGAATTTCAGGTGGTCAGTGGTGTTAATCACCTCGATGCCCAGGTTCAGTGCCTGCAGGAAGACCCGCGTGGCCTGCAGTGACTTGGACACCTGTGTCATCATCATCTTTGGGTAGGGGCCAAAGACTCGGAGGTCTCTCCTGGCCGCCCGCAGGCATTCGGTCATTTCCACCGAGGGATCGGGGGAGCCGGGATTGATCAAATGAGAGTAAACCAGAGGGAATAAACTGTCAAAAAATTCATTTATCATGTCATTAACGCTGATGTCAGAGCCCAATATGTACAGCGAGACATCAGTAAAAAGTTCTCCAACAAATTTAAGAGCTCTGGGCCCCATGCTCTTGTAGTGGGTCCTAAACATGCTGTTGGTGAAGTTTCTTGCATGCCGTACCACAATTTCAAAGGCTTCTGCAAAACAGAACAAACAAAAAGCGTTACTGAGAGATGATGAGCTCAGAAGCACGGAGGATAATTTCCTACCACATCCCTGCTGCCAGGGCTGGCCCCATCCTGCCTGCCTTGGGACAAACACCTGCTGGCAGCCGTGCCTGCTCCAAAACTTACCAGCATCAGCGATTTTCAGGGGAAACGCATAAATTCTTTGAACAGAAGCTACATTTCAAAATGGAAAAAAAACCCCTATGATCTAGTTAACATTTCAGCTTTTAAAGAAAATATTGATTCAAGAAAAGAGCTAGACTGCAATTTCTTTCTTTCCCCCTTTCATATTGATTTGAAATTAACAGGAATTCTATCTCCAGACTAAAGTTAAGGCAGAGATAAATGTCTGACAAGCTGTACAGTGTTTAAAATCAGGAAACAGTAAATGCTGACATTCCATTATGAAAAGGAAAATATTTATAGAAGCTTAATCACAGAGGATATTCCGACTGGACTCCTAGCACTGAGAGTCCTCAAAGCCCTTGGAAAAGCCCCCAGAGTGCTTTAGTTTTCCCAAATGCACCAGGCTCACTTCAGCTGCAGATCCTACATTTCATCTCCCCTGGGTGAGAGCTGCTCCACGGTCCAAAGCAATGCCAAGAGCAGGTGATGCCACGTCCACCTGGGGGTGCCCAGCCACGACCACTCACACATCAGGTTGTGCCAAACTGTCCCCTCAAACTCAAGTTCTAGACAGGGACTGTCATTCTGCTAGGAAAAAACATGGTGCATTTTCCTGTTTCCACCTTCAAAGCCTTGAGGACCTTCTGTCCATGTCTCCTCGATGAGGTGAGCAGGAGAGCCCCCAGCAGCACAGCCACTGCACAGTTATCCCTTTAATCACAGCCTCATCACCAGGAGGCTTCTAAAATATCCATACTCCACTATCTAAAGACACACACACACACGAGTTAACATGTTCAGGCTTTAGAAGGTGAGGTCATCAGTGCAAACTGAAGTCTTTTTCTTTGGCCAACTCTTCCTACCAGCCTGTGTCCCACCCTCCAGAGAACTGTTCATAAAATACTAAAAATAAAGAACAGCCTCTCGGTTCACAGGTCACTGACACCCCACAATGTAACTGCTCTCAGCTGCGTCACTCTGGAAACACATCCAAGCTCAATTTGCAAGAAAATTATTAATGTTCAATAATTAAAAGGAAAGTTTAATTTTTAAAGCCGTAAGTGTTATTTTCCCCATTTGTTAAGGCTGGGATGCAGCTGAGCGTGGCCTGACACATCTCCATAAGGGTTCAGCATCAACACTATCACAAGCAATGTCAGGCCTCTCTGCTCGCCCTGCATAGCCTCTCACCTTACTCAAGAGCTTTTAAGACCATCACATCTCCAGGACTTCCAGCTCTTTCTTCCCAGGTGCATTCTATGCAGGAATACCTGGTGGGGCAGGGACCAGGTACTGTTCTCTGCCCCCCACCCCAGCATGGAGAAAGCTGGGATTTAAGGAGAGGTCAGAGCAGAAATTACTGATATACTTGTGCAAATGCTGTCTCCATCCCATCTGGAGCCTGCACACATCTCGGGAGTGCTGCTGAAGCATTTTTGTCCACTGCTCCCAACACTCTCACCAGGACTGACCCAGCAAGCCCAAAACAACCATCTGTGTTCCCAGGCAACAGAATGCTTCCTGACAGCACAGACTGAGGGGTGCAGTGGTGCAAGGACACAGAGCCCCTCTCTCCATGCCTTCTTCTCCATAACAGCCAGAATCCTGCTCCTCACCCCCATACAGAGGATGGCAAACCTCTCCAGGCACAACAGCAAGTCTGACACAGAGCGGGCTGTGCAAACAAATTCTGGTTGTGCTGTTTATTAAAGTTAATGAGTTTTAAAACAAAAAACATCTCCTCAAAGAGGGCACATGGATCGCAAAACTTTTTTTTCCCCTTCTATATCCTCAAGAGCACCAGAATAGCTTTTCCCTCAAAGAGCACAAAGAACTTTTTGGACCAGTGGGTTTTTTTTGACAGCACTGGAGACGCTGCCAGGATTTTCATGCTGTGCCTCACCATTCGCCTTTAACCTCTTCTCTGTTAGTTCCCTTAGAAAAAGTCATCCCTCTTCCCTTTTCTCACTCCTCTGTGCTTTCCCAGTTATCATCAGAGGCAAAAGACTCTTCGTTGATTAGAAGAATATTCCAAGCTCCTATGCAAACCTCCTACGGCGAGAAATGCTTCAGAAAGGAATGGAGAACAGTGGCGTATCAGCAGAGCATGCACACACAGTCCCACTGCTTTAAAGGTCATGACACGCACATAATTTTTATCATAATAACTGGCTAAGAGTATCTATTTTATGCGCCTTGGAGCTTTTGCATATATCCATTAGAAAGCGCAACAGGGACTATAAAAGCACATGGAGACTCCTGCTGCCCTATTAATAGATGCAAGAAATAATAAAACTTTGTAAAAAAGGAGTCTTACACATCTGAAATCTCTCCCACCCAACTCCTGCAGTAGGTGCTTATTCTGAAATGTTCCTCGGCAAGCGCTGGCTGCAGGAACACCAAATGCCAGCTGCCAGCAGCTGCAGTGACCCACAGCCGGGCTCGGGGCAATTCAAACTGGGGGAAACTCTGCAGGTCAGTCCCCTGTGCTCCCACCAGGGAGCCTCGCAAGGGAACAGAGGGGACGCTGCATGACAGAGGCAACACAGGCTTCTGATCCCCCACAAAATCCCACAGCCTGGATTTGCTGTGGAAAAATCTGCCCTGCTTATAACACAGCATTATTGAAACTCCCATTGCTGGGGAATAATTCAATCTTTTCTTTTTTTTTTTATTGTTTCAAAAGCTGCCCTTGAAGGCAGTCAGTTTGCAGGTCTGGCTGAAGCAGAGTGAATACCCTGACAAAGCAAAGCATCAGACTTGCTCCCAACTTCAGGAGGCAAAGGCACTGCACAGCTGAGCAGGGCTCACACTTCAAAATCTCCATCACTGTAGCTGTGCACACACAGCACAGAATAAAAAATGTTCCAGTAAATACATTAGTAACAAAAGAAGGGCTCAGGAGAATCTCCATCCCTTACTGGATGCAGGGATAAGCACAGTGACAAAGGACTGTGCTTTGCAAAGGATGAGGAAAAGGCAGATGTACTTAATGCCTTCGTGGCCTCAGCCTTTAACAGTGAGACCAGGTGTTCTTCAGGTACCCAGCCCCCTGAGCTGGAAGACAGGAATGGGGAGTAGAACAAAGACCCCATAATCCAGGAGGCAATTGTCAGGGACCTGCTACACCACCTCCATCAAGGGGAATTTATCAGGGCTCCCAAAGGATGCAGGAAACAGCTGAACCTACTCTGGACCACAGGTGTCAAGCACAGGTTGTTACCTATTTTTCAGGCAAGACTCTTGCTGAAGCCCCTGAAGAGGAATTGCTGCCCAGTTCCAGCAGCCAGAAGGGAAGGACTAAGCTCCTTTCAAAGTGTAAAAGCTCCCCAGAACACAGCCCAGGCAGAGCTGCGTGGCCACTGCAAACCGGCAATTAGAGAAAATAAATCATAAAAGAGCATAACAGTGCCCTGAGTGGGGATTACCGGCGGGAGAAGGAAATCACTGCCTTCTCAGCTCAGATAATAAGAGTCGACTGCTTAGTAAAAAAGCCAGCTTTCCTGAGAAAGCACATTCACTCCTGAGCTGCAGCGACTTCAAAGGGGTCGGTGGCGGGGCTGGAGCAGCTCTGGATTAACCTACTGGCTGCCCCAGGCTGCAGGAGGCTCCAGCCGTGGCTGCCACTTGATGGGTTTATTTAAGGGATTATGTGATGCCGTTGCCTGAACTGCAAGGAGCCAAGATGAGAGACCCCAGCAAGCCATTCCCATGCAGCATCCCACTGGAGAGGCAGCCAAAATCTGATGGCAGCCACAGAGCTGGCACCTCCAGGTCCGAGCTCAGCAAGTGCAGCTGAAGGTGTTTGGAAAGGTGCTGCTGCCAGGAACAGGGTGGTCTCTTGTCCCTCTGCCCCCCATACCAGTCCACCAAAAACCAGCACCACAGTATCTACCAGGAGAAGGTGTGAGCTGGCACACAGCAGGATCCACCATGGTGGTCAGGCACCACGATGTGCCTGGCCCTCCAGCACTGTGCCACTCTGGTTCTGCTGAAAAGACAAGCTCCCCACCTGGACAGCTGCCCTTCCCTGGGCATCACAGCACAGCACTCTGGCAAACATGATGGAGCTGCACCACAAAACCTCCTGCATCAGCAGAAGGTCCACAGGGCACCCTGGAAGGGAAAAAGATGGGTGGAGGTGCAGGACTGTGACCCACACACCCCTCAGCCCCCAGACACCAAGGCATTAAAACTGCACCTACAGCCTTGATTTTCTTGACATCCAGGCACACAAACCCTACAACCATAAAGCTCTCCCTGAGCAGGGAAACTCTCACTAAGGCTGCTCCCACTTCCTTTCAGGAGCCAAGCTCCCAACTCACATTTGTACCTTTCCAGTTACTGTTTGCTTAAAAACTTGTTTTCCCACACTTAAGGTCTTATTCTGACCATCTTCACAGTGGAGAAATGACAATATGTTTGTTATTGCACTACCAGGAGCCAATAACAGCAAAGCTCAGTTTTACTTTTGGGGAGACAACCAGGCAAGTAATCCTAGACAAGGTCACACTGTCACCATCATGCTCCTACCCCCCATAAAAGCTTCAGGGCCATCTCCTCCAAGGCTTTGTGGCAGAGTGGTGAATCCTCATGCACTATCCCCAACTGTAAAACAAGCAAGAAACAGATTTCCATGCAGCAGAAACCTCCCTTGAGATCAACATGGATCGCTGGCATTCAGCTGGATTCCTCCCTGCAGATGATGATGCCTTTTGTGATTCCCTGCTCCTTCCCCAGGGTGCTGCTGCTTGGCAGCACCCCGGGCTACAGGCTGCAAGTGTGACATGCAGTGACTCCCCATCTCACACGTGGGACCAGCTCCAAATCCCAGCAGCTCCACATTGCAAAATAAATGTTGATGCCTTTTAGGAGTGAAAGTGCCCCTTCTGCCCCAGTGACTCTCATCCATGGATGCAACTGCTCCAGGGAAGCAAGTGGGGCAGCCCCTGCAGCTCCGGGGATTTGCTGCAGTCCCTCTTTCAGGGTTCAGTGGCTCTCCTCGTGCCCCTGGGTCTGCAGCCCAGACCCTGTCCCTGCTCACAGGGCCTGACACCCAACCCTGCCCAAGGCACAGCAGTAACTGCAGGGGTCAGAGAGCCTCCAGCCTGGCCAGAGCTCACCTGCCAACCTGTCTGGGCTCTTCCCACCCTCCGGCCCTACACTGCTGATGGCAAAACCTCTCCCTTCTCTCCTCAGGACATCAACCAGACCAGGAGAGAACAAGACACTAGAATCCTTCAGGCCACGAGAATCATTTTCATCCTGAGGCAAAAACACGGGTAATCCAGGCAGGATGGTGGAACATCCATCAGTTAATTAATCTATTCCTAACGCAATCACTGCAACCCATTCAGGCCCGGGGTTCCCAAACCTTTAAAAGTCCCACATATCTGAAAACCAAAAATGTTCAACCCCTCAGAAACACCACCAATGTTCATGGACAGGAATTCAAATGTTCCCCAAGGAAATGCTAAGAGCTTGGGGGGTTTGTAAGCCCAACCAAATGTTATCTGACCTGGCAATTGCCGTGGCACTGCTTGGAAGTGGCAAAAGGAGCCAGAGGCAACCACGTGTGAGTGAGCTCTGAGGAGGAAACACTTCTTTAATATCTCCAATGATCAGACAACTCCAGGCCGACCAGAAGAGCCTGTGCTCCCAAAACACAGAGCAGAGCTCACCAAGAGAGGAACAACTGTTTGCAATAACAGCCTGGCTGCCACAGGCACTACTGGTGAGACAACCCCAAGTCATTTTTCAAACAGCAGGTAATATTTATTTACCAACTTGGAAAAGGTTTGCAATATACTGAGCAGAAAGGAAACAAAATCTAAGAGAATTTCCCCTGGCTGCAATAAGAGCAGCCTCCAGATTTGTTCTGTTATGATTTACACTACACTGCAAGTTTTTAACAACATTATCTGGAGACAAAAGCTCTTCCAAGCAGTATAATTACTTTTGTCTGTGGCATTACAAAACCCATCAGATGGTGCCACTGCTGCTCTTACAGGGTTTGTTTCTCTGAGCACATTTGGGTTTAAAGCTTAGGAAATGCTTTTTTCCCCAACTATGACACAGCCTTTTGGATTGCTTTTATAACATTGTCACCATAAAAATTATGGTCTCAAGCTCCCAAGCTTATGAGATTATCTTCAAAGCATTAGTAATAAAAATTAGAATAATTCAGTTATTCCATCTTCTAAATTTTAGGCCACCAAGATGTGCACTTTCCACCTTTGCTCCATCCCCACCAGACCAAGGGAGCAAAGGTCTCAGTTGAGTCTTGAAATGAGAGGGGGCTCCTTCCAGCTCCGTGCCCACCCCCTTCACACCCACAGGAGCCAAGTTACACCTTTCCAAGCCACTGTTGCTCACCAGCCAATGCCAAATCCTTACGCTCTTGTCAGAAAAGCATCTTCTCCTAATTCTCTGTTTCTATCAAAACACCAAGCTCCAGAGCCATTTGTTTTTAATTGTTCAGCCTATCTAACTGCCCTGCCAGTTTGAAATACACTCCTTGAAGTTTCTAACAAAAATGCTGTATGATAACATCTCATTATACCCACTGAAACCATCCTGAAAATGTGCTCCTGTTACAGTCCAGGTAACCAGTCTGGCTGTTAGACAATTAGTCACACTGTGGTTCACCCATTTAATATTTATATCCCGCACACAGAAACTCTGTTAATGCAGACAGCAGAGCTCACCAACACAAGCTGCCACAAGGGACAAGGAACTCTTGTGTCCACAGCTCCCCATCCCCAACCAGCCCCTGGACTGGAGGGAGGTCTGTGCAGAGCTCTGGACCCCACGTTGGCATCCGCTCCTCACGACAGCAAAAGACAGGCTTAGGGATGCTGGAGGGGACCACAGAAGAGCAGTGCTTCTTTGGAGAGCCACCAGGATGCCTTGAGAGACCCCTGGGGACCCTTAGGAGTACCCACGTCAACACAGGAAACCAACACTCTCTCAGTGAAACTTCAGAAGAACTTCACACCAGACCCCTGATGTGAATGGCACCGCAGTAAAACCTTTTCTGGGGCTTGGTGCTTGAACCCGTGGCTTGGGTGCTGTTAATAAATATGGGTGGCATACCCATGGTATAATGTGTTTCCCCGAGTATCAAGGAAGATAATGCTTTGTGCCTTGACAGATGTGTGAATGCTTAACAGACCCCTGAAAATTTAATAGAGACAAAGTTAAAAATGCAAACAGTCGGGGCTGGCACGAGTGGAGGATGAACATGACTCTCTATCAGAATCAAAGGGAGGAATAAGGGCCTGGGGAAGCAGGATGAACCCAAACCCTGGGAGCACAAATAGGAAAGGTGGAGACAGAGGGATGCAAGAGGATTCTGCAGCAAAAAGGCAGCTCTGTTGTGCTGGTCACCTGTCAGACCAAAGAAAGACAAAGCTCTCTCCACGCACCCTGTGCCTTCATCCTGGTACTGAAACCCACCTAAGGGCTGGGGTTCAAGTTCAGGCTCCTCAGCCAACGAGGGCTGCACTTTCAGACCTACACAAATATCTACACCCCAAACACCTCATGTGTTCCACTTTCCCTCTAACGGGAAAAATTAAACGGAACCCACAGAACAGAAAGTAAGTCACTGAAAGCCACAGCACCAGGCACTGTTGTTACATTGGAATTATATCAATAACATGCCCAGAACGAATGTCACCTCACTGGGGAACTTTCACCCTCCCCATTTTTTTTTTTTAATCACAAATATTTACATTCTTTGTTTCTAGTCTCTCTTACCTCTCCAACTTGCTGCAGGGATGACAAGTCTCCACCCAGAGCTCTTATTTCAAGCCAGCTGCTCAGCCAGGGAACAGAGCCCAGCACAGTAGGAACAGCTTCAAAAACCCTGGGAAAAGGCATCTCTGCCCTGGGTAACTGAGCAGACAAAGATATCACAGACCCAGGCATTTCACCATAGCAAAGGAGCATCTGGGATTGTTTTGGCTTAAATTTTAAACACAAAGTGTGTTTCAGAAAAAAAAAATAACAAAAGAGAGGAGACAAGAAAACCAGCACTTGGTCACCCACACAGACATATTTTATTAATTGGAGGCTCCAACATTCGCCTAATGGGGTTATAAAGATACCAAACAAGCAGCATGCCTCTTAAAAGATGAATGACAAGCTACATATCAAGCAGAGGGTAAGTGATTCCATGCACTCCCTCCCAAATTTACAAGCCAAGCACTTCCTTAAGACCAGGACCCAAGTTTGTGTAGTTCCTTCATTATTTTAAACTAAAAGTTACAAGCAACTTCTGAAAAAAATGCCAGCCTAGCAAATTCCTTTATTCATCAGAATAAATGAAGATAAAGCAAGCCACTAGGTCAAGTTGAGCTTGTATTCAGAAAGTCGAAAAAGAGTCTTTGGAAGTGCATTGGTCTCAGTAACTTTAGAGCAAGGCAGATCTGAGACGGGCTTTTCCAGGCTCCCTTTCATTTCAGCAGGCTTTTATCAGCCTGTTAAGTCTCCAACAATGGAGAGCAGACTATTTATTTAAGAAGCAAATTCCTTACTTAATAATCTCTCCTGGCCAAATTCTCTTTAAAGTTATCTCAACTGTCTGATGAAAAGCAAATGGCAGAAGATCAGTTCTTGATCCCTATAGTAACACGAAGGTCTTGCATTTATTTAAGGGCACCTGTTGACCATTTTTAAGTCACTCCAGGCCCTTTATTTCTGTTATCAGCTTCCTACCTGTGCTGGCAGAACCTGGGAAAGGCATTTGCTCAGTAACGTACAACTCTTCCCTTGAGTTTCCAAGACATAGAAAAATACCCAGACTCTCAAAAGCAGTTTAGTGATTTTTCAAGCTGGTTTTGTCTCAAGGCACTTCAGAGAAAGACAGAGGTTTTCAGCATGGAAATAAGACCATGGATCACATTGGTAGCACAAGTGCAACCAGCCCCTCCAATGCCCCCTGACAGCATCTGACTCACAGAGCACATGCAGAATATTTTGGCAGCATCTTGCTTGACACAGAGCCGGGTACTCGAACTGCCCTCCTGTCTGAGACACCACAGGGGTTGGCAGAGGACACCATACCCACAGCAGCACCATTGTCTCAGGACTCAGGGCATCCCAGGCACACAAACCCCAGGCACCACCTCCATCCAAAGAAAAGAGAGAGGGAAAAAAGAGAGAGAGGGAAAAAAGAGAGAGAGGGAAAAAAGAGAGAGAGGGAAAAAAGAGAGAGAGGGAAAAAAGAAAAAGTTTTAAAAAAAGAAAAAGTTAAAAAAAAAGAAAAAGTTAAAAAAAAAAAGAATGAGGATCTTTCCCATGGTCACAGTTTCTAGCCTTAGCACTTTCCAAAAACTAGCCTCATTTCTTCTCTTCCTTCCTCAGTGGTATCTTGAGCAGAGCCCCCCAAAATCACTGGTGGTTTTGCTGGGGGGAGGTGGGGCTTTTAGGTTGGGGTTTTTTTGTGGGTCCCCTTTGTTTGGGGCAAGGCTGTTTGGTTGGCTTTTTTAGGGTGTTGTTGGGGTTTCTTTTTTCAGTGGGGGATTTTTTGGTTGCTGTTGTTTTGGCGGGTTTTGAGTGTTCTCTCTGGTGGGTTGGTTTTGCCTCTGTTTTCTAAGCTGATGCATGGGCATCCCAAGGGCAGAAGCAGAAGATGAGACATCACGTCCTGGTGCTACCAATGGAGCCTGTGGCTGGGCCATTCCACGGGGCTCCTGCAACCCAACCTGCCCTGGTTTGATTAACACCCATTTTTAAAAGGCAGATGTTTCATCGTCTCCTTCCTCCCCCTGTGAGAGCAAGGCAGCTGCTGTAACGGGAGCACAAGATGATAATTTGGCTCTCAAGAGCACGGCTCCCAACCACAGCTGCCAGGAATCGATGCAAGGCTCCGCTGCCTGCTCCAGAGGGGCTTCCCTGCAAGAACAGGAATAATCCTCTGCAAAGTAACGGCACTATTCATCTCTCCAAAGTTGCTCGCAGGCTCCAATCCCCTGCTGGACAAGGGGCCCACGTGCTCAGCCGCGCTCCCAGTAAATTAAAATTCCGCTTGTTCTTTTCCTGAAGAGAAACATGGAGAGTATCAATCGATAAATTCACCCAGAGTTTAATGGCAGCTGGTTTTCTCAGCAACAGAGCAACCACTGCCCAGGCACGGTTTAACGCGTAATCTCCAGATCAATATAACTTTTGATTCATAAGTAACGATAACAAAAGGAGCAAGGACAAATATGCTTGGGAAAAAAAAAATAAACAGGTTTTTTCCCAAAGGATACTTTCAGCATAGTGCTCTCAAAATAAAGATCACATATTTCAAAGGCTGCCTGTGGAAACCAACACAGAATATATTACCTACAAGGCTGAAGATTCGTCTTCATCATTATACTGTTCTGACCCATCTATTCTGCAACTCTTGGCACATGTGACCCTCCTGGTGCCATTTGCTAAGTATTAGCTGCTCATAACTCCAAAGTCCCTTTTTTCCTAAGGAAAAGTTACCACCCAGAGACACCTCGTGTTTGAACACTTCCACATAAGTTATAGCTTCTTACTGCAAGCATTATGTTTATTATGGAGTCTTTCCTAGGTGTGAAAAACAGAGGTCAGAGAGGATTATAAATCCTATCAGCTGACAATTTTTTCAATTACTGTGCATGTTAAAACGTTGGCACCACAAACAGGTTGCAAGAGATATGTTGGAAAAATCTATTAACTCCCTGTAAATCTATTTAAGTTGGGGATTCATGCCTTGCAGAATTTTACCATTAGTCCTGAGAATTAGTTTATTGCTGGACAGGGAGAGCAGAGCCCATGAGGGTCATTTCAAAGACATACTGAACCACAGTCTGGGGGAAAAAAGGACCCTACCCAGGTATTTGATGTGTTAGCAAGTCTGAGTACGTGCTTGCACACTCCCTCCAGTGAGTAAGAAAAGGCATCATGTTTTTCTAGACCTTCACATTCCTTCTCCTCCATCCATAGCCTCCTCTTCCAGTGGAAGCACTGACATACTTGAGAGGTTATAACAATTCAGGTACAATTATGCTTCGGGAATCAACACCTGATTTTTTTTTTTATATCCATAGAGAAAAACAAGCAGGGAAAAGAGCCCAGGTTCAAATACAGAGAATTCTGATCCCAAGACAACTGCCTTCCCTTTTCCCAAGCTCACCACTGTTCCTACCAGGAAGAATACTTTCCCTTGAAAAGCCATTATTTGTTGATTTCTTGTCAAGAATCAAAAAATCCATTTCCTGTGAGGTCTGCACTCAGCTGACTGGCTCAGGCACACCAGAGATGGATCCTCCTTGATAACGAAATAGCAGGATTTCCAACAGTCTCTGGAGACAGAAACCAGACCCTGGCCATTTTCCACCCTCTGAATTGATCATTTACTGCTTATCCTCTGACGGCATCAGCGAGGGGGAGCTCCCAGACTGCCATCACCCACCACAGCTCAGCCTCCCACACAAACAACGTGACAGGGATGGAGTGGAAAAGGAAAGGAATTAAACACTGGCAACTCAGAGTTATGGCCACATCCTCACAGTGGCTCTGGAGCCCCACACCACCCTGCTATTTTGACCTGACCTACAGGTAGTAAAAAGCCCAAAAACATCTTCAAGTTGTGCCAGTGGAGGTTTAGATTATTTTTATGAATGAAAACTTTTCCACTGACAGGGTGGTCAGGCACTGAACCAGGCTGCCCAGGGAAGTGGTGCAGTCACCACCCCTGCAGTGGTCAATAGGTACACGGACGTGACACTTGGGGACATGGTTTAGGGGCAGTGCTGAGCTAACAGCTGGCCTTGATGATCTCTGAGGTCTTTTCCAATCTTAATGATTCTGTAATTCTATTACTTGGGTTCAAACCAAGTCATAGAGGAGCTCGAGCAGCATGCAGCACCATGGCATGGCAAAGAGCCTAGGAAAGAGAAAAGGGGAGACCTGTATACCTGTGGCTGGCACTGAGAAAAATAATGGATGAAGAGGAGAACATCCTCTCTGCAGACAATCTCTCATGTTTATATCAAAATACATTTTCTGATTTCAAGTAAATAGCATGCTTTTACACACATCCTCACCTTTCTCCAAAGCTTTTCACACAAGACCCAAGGACCCTGGAAGGTCCCTTTCCTTAAGACCCTCCTGAAGCTCTCTCAGAACAGCCCCACTCTGAGCTGGGACAAGAAGGGCAAAGCCCCAGGACAGTTCAGCCCCAGCTGAAGGACAGTCTACCCCCCTTCACCCAGGGATGCCCCAAGCCCCTGTGGTGGAACCCACACCCTCCATGGAGAGATCTCTGCAGGCAGGGAAAGAGCAGGGAGCAATGGTGACCTACGACATCCTTGCACCCCCAAAAGCCTTCCTGGAAAACACTTGCCCACAGCAGGCACATGGCAACACATGGCCACCCTCTCCACATGCTTTCCCAGTGCAAACACTTTGCAGATTCCCTGTGGCTTGAGGGCAGCTGAGGAAAGCAGGTGAACAAAGCCAAGAGGATTGCCAGCACCCAAGGCAGGCTCTCTCGTGGAGTCTGAGAGATGCTGGCAGGGATCAGATGGGACAGGCTCGCTGTGCTGCTGATGCCTCTCCCCAAAGGCGGTCCAGTCACTGTGCCAGGCTCTGCAAAAGCTCCTCCTGATGTCCCAGAGCACAGAGACATGGACCAGCCTTTCCCTAAAGCCTCCAGAGTCCGGCACAAAGTGCTCCTTTCATTCCACTCACACCCCGAGAGCCTGCTCTGCTATTGCTAGGCAGGGTATATTGCTGTATGCCCAGGGTGTGCAAACCTCCCTCCTCCTTCTGTTACCAATTGGATGGCATTTTACACGCCCAAGGAACCTCAAGTGTACAAAAAAACCCCCAAAAACCCGCAGCGACAAAACCCAAAGTGGCAATGGAAAAAGCAGCTCCTGCCCAGGGTGGCTGCGCAGGGAGCGTGTTAAAGGCTGTCTGGAGCAAACCCATTAAATCCTGCAAACGTGCAGCTCTGTGCTCGCTGCCCCCAGACACCAAACCCACCCCAGCCCAGACAAAGAGCCCATGGACGCCAGGGCTGCAGAATCTCCCCATAAACACTTTCATTTTAAGCCAGTTTAACTGGAAAAAGGTCAACACCAGCGACTGCACAGCATGTGTTATCAGTTAAACAAAGTTAGCAGCTATCAGTTAAACAAAGACCACTCAGACACAAGCCAAACCAAAGATCCCCTGTATTCCAGGCCCCCGGATGAATCCCTAATGCCCTACTAAGCCTCTGTTTTATGTGCAGTCTTCATGAAGTCTGCATTGTGCATTTTTAATTGCACATGAATGAATAAACCGCCCAGGTAAAAAGGCTACAACTTTTTAGTTTCAACAATATAAAATGCTGGAAGTGCCATCTACATCTCTGCTGCCCAGAGCCACTGCTTGTGGTTCTGATTTTCCATCATCGAGCACTATCTAAATTATCACCCAATTTGTATGTACAGTCAATAGAGTATTTTTCTCCGCCAAAAAGATCAAATAGAGATACATATTAAGCAGATCTTTAACAAGAAAGCTTGCTCTGTGCAAGGTGACTGTTTCCATACCATATCATCCTAGGGATGTGAATACCATCGAGGTTCCAACTGGCATACTACCCACTTCAATAAGTGATACTTGTAGCCAAGTTTCACCTTGGGCAGAGGCTGAATCTATTCCCAGCCACTGGAATTGCTCCCACAGCTTGCACAGTCTGTTGTTTTCCCAAAGCCCCAGCTTTGGACAGAGCAGATTACATAAAGACCTCAGTTTACAATTAAAAACCAAAGCAATCCAGCCCTCTCTGCTGTGGGAAAAAGCTTGAAACTGTGACCTGTAGCACTGGAAGACAAGAAAAGCACATTAAGGAAAACCACAGAACGTATCATTTTTCAGACTTACCAATTTTAATGCCGATCTTATTGTTCTTACAGCTTTAATCATGATTTCATAATGCCTTGAGGTTATGGGAACTGAAACCCACATGCTTCCACTCAAGTGAGACAGCAAAACATTTTGCAAATTCATCTTTCCTACGAAGATGCTCCTGTTCCATCCTAAATGCTGCCTGCCCCTAAAACAAAAACTCACCCAAATCTCTCACAGACTGACTAGATTCAGACAGGGTGCCATAAACCCCTGAGCATTTGTTCTCCTTTTCTTTCCCGAACATCAATGTAAGCCCACCCTGGACGTGAAGGAGTCCCAGCCTTTACCTTTATATATTAACAAAACCAACCAGTTTCCAAACACGGGCATCTCACCCTTCCCCATTTCCCAGGCTGACACGCAGCTTATCCCCCCAACCTAACAAGCAGCATACAAGCACACGACGCCATTTCAAACAGCCACAGACCACCAGTGATTCCTCCCAGATGCAGCACTGGAGATCCAGACGTGCTTTCCCCGCGGGCTGAGTGGCACCACAGCTGGGGGATCCCGTGGGGACTGGGGCTCTCACCATCCCCAGCTCCAGGCTGTGATGGCACCCCCTGAACCAGCCACATTCCAGTGCTCGCCTCCACATTGGGAAAGGAAAATTAGGGAGAAAAAGCTCATTTCCTTTGCTCCTGAGTGAATTATTAGCTGCAGTTCATGTCCTAAACAAAGCGTTTCTGTTGGCTTAAGTGGTATGAAAGCAATGCAAACTAAACAGGGGGAACCAGCAGGCAGCAGGTTCACGTTTAGCAAAGCCAGTGTATCAGCCTTCCTACAGCAGGAAAAAAGAGAGGGAAAAAAAGAATTACAGGAAACGTTGAGGACTCCCCTCCGAGCTTTGCCACCTTCACTAAAACAGAACAGCACTTCCACTCCTCACTGGTTTTGGAAAAGGGGAGGGACTGGGAGCCCCCAGAGCTGGTTTCTTAGCACATGCATCTGCTCTCAAATTTTTTCTGTCCAGCAAAAAAGTTTAGCAGGCAGTAACACCATCCAGAGGGCAGAAAAAAAAGTAAGGAAGCAGAAGGTAAATTGCTTCTCACCCTTGGCATTCCTGTGTGAACCCACTGCTGCACCAGTCCACTCTCCTTTCAGCCCAGGCCTGACATCTCAAAACCCTGTCTGCAGAGAGAATTAGGCTGGATTTATTGCAAACACCTCCTCTGGACACTTGTAAAGCAATCTGAGAGCAACTAATGGATTTAAGAGTTAGCTAAATTGGTGAAACACAATAAAGAGATGAAGAACACAGTCAATCACAAGCAATTGAGTTAGCACATCCTTAAAAAAACTACCAGCCAGCAGCAAGGTCCAAGAGGAGCAACTGAGCAGGGGAAAAGGGGAGCAGAAATGCAGGGCAGAGGATGGGGTCTCCTCCAGCACGTTCTGGGGAAAGTCCTTAAGGAGCTGCACAGGCAGCATCCCAAGGACACAGAGCTGCAAAGTAACACCCACCCTCTCACCTGAACCCCCTGCCCACCCAAAGCCTCCCCTGTGGATGCTGCAGCAAAGCCTGCATTTCCCACACACGTCATCTGTCTCACTGCATTACTACTGACAGTCTAATTTTGGAAAACGTACTCAAAGAAAATAAACAAATTCAAAACAGCCCATCACTGAACACAGAGCAATTCCCATGGGTGACCATCCACGTGGATGCCTCCAGGATCCAGCCAACACCTTCTGGGATCATCTCACAGCCTCAACTGACCTCACTACAATTCACCAAATGGTGTCACAAAAAAAAACACCACGCGTGGCCACATCCAAGAGTTTCGTGGGCTCTGAATGTGCAGAGTCCTTCTGAAGCTTGGCAAGGTGCATTTTTTTTCTAGCTTTCACTACATATTTCCATGAGTCCTCTTCCCCTCCACCTCCACTCCAGCACACACTGCTGGGGGATGCAGGGGAGCAGATTACACACCAGCCCCTCAGCTGGTTCTGCCCACAGTTCTCCTCCAGCTGGGAAGAGATATGGTCCAGTGGGGTCTTTGGGTAGTAGAAAGTGATTTGACTCAGGGAAGTTACAGCAGCAAAGTCCACCAGCACTCAAACTCCTTGGCACTGCCTTGCACTGGCTGCAGCACTTCCCAGCCTAATTCCCAAGAAAAGGCTCACGAACATGTTTATCATAAAACAGCCTTTTTTTGCAGTTCAGGAAAACAAATATGAACCATATTCTGGCTTCATGTTCACAGGGACTCCACAAAAGAGCAGAACCAGGCTCTTCTTAGCATCCTATCAATCCCCCTCCTTGCTGTACCATTTGTTTCCGAGCAAACAGAAGCACTGAAAACCTTCCTCCTAATGCACTGAAACTGCACATCTTCCATTCAAACAAGTCCTATGCTATTTATATTAGCCCTCACCAACATATTCATTTCACGAAGGAGCCATCCATATTCTTCAGTCTCAGAATAATTCTTTTTCAAACAAGTTGTAATAAAAGGCTTCCCCCTATCCACCTCCAGTGTGAGAACACAAGTATCCAAATATTTTGGCTGTTGGAATTATATAATAGCCTAGCTTATTGCTTCATTTTGTATCAAACTTAGCGAGGCTTCCAGGCATTTACACCGCCAGCAGTCCTTCCCTTACTGTAAAATCTTTTTTATTGACAATTCAATCATGTCAGGTTTGGAACAGCAGACGCACTGATTTGATCAGCCATCATTGGATTTACAATATATAAATGACAGCACCGTATCTGCCCCACGTCGCAAGCAGCTGCCTTTTATCGATTTATATTCTACTAGCAAGGAAGAAAAATTGCAGCACAATGTAGTGGTACAGTCTCAGATCAATACCAATTTTTTTCTTAATGACACGGAGGCCAAGATAAGGACGGGATAAGTCAAAGCCAGACAGATCAAATTTGCCTGATATCCCTTTCAATTACGGAGGAACATACGCAGGCATACGTAACATTAAAGCTGAGAGCAACATTATCAAAACACTTCAAAATTACAACAGGCGTACAAGGTTGCCTAACGTCCCCATAGTCCCTGGGAATCGTGATGGAGGAGCTGGAACTGCCTGGCTCCATCTGCTGATGTGCTGCACTGGCAGCCCTTGAAGCCTGAAGGCTGAGGCTGCCCCGGAGAGCAGGCAAGACCAACCCCACTGCAGCCCGGAGAGGGACCCTGGTTTGGTACTAACAAACCTACAACAGCCATAGTTCCTGGTGTTTGCTCCACGGCCACCGCTCCAGCAGTGCCCAGCGCACCAGGGTGCTGGCATGGGCTCCCTGGTGTGCTGGGCACCACCAGCACGTCCCCAAAGAACAGGGCAAAAAAAGCAGCAAATGGCACCTGTGGATCCCTCCTGCCTCTTGTCCTCAGGTTCAACCCTTCTCCTCTGGCGATGCTGGGCAGTGCCACCTCCCCACTGCCAGCACGTGGTGGTGTCCCCACACCCCTGGCATCACCCCGAGGTGACCGAGGAGGAGGAAGTGTGGCCATGCACTTGTTCAGATCCTGCCCCACACTCTGCACCAGCCAGCCTGGCCCTGCACTCCCCACAGGACCATGTTCCTGCAGAAGGTATGAAGCCCACCTGAGGACGTGCTCCTCTTCCCAGCACCCTGCCCACACCAGGCAGGATCCCTGCGGTCCAGTCCCATCGCCAGCCATGGCACAGAACAGCAGCACAAGCTTCAGGACGGGGGCTCTTTCAGATAATGCATCTCTTTAAAAGTCCAACTCATCAATAATAGAGAACTCCTAATTACTCCAGTAGTGCCAGCATTTCATAAATCCAGTCGTTGCTTAATGAGAAGTTATGAGCAAGCACTTTCTTCATTAACTCTTCTGCGAGACACAGAAACTTCCCAGCCTAAGCCCTCCACGCTCAGACAGCTTAAATTCCCATTCTTAATTGGCAGCTGGAAAGCAGCGCTGTCATGATTTATACCTCTTCTGTACTCCCAGTTTTGATAATTACAAGTTCTGCATGGCTTGTGATTAATCTATTTGCACTGTATGAATTACAAACCCAAACACACTTGGAAATGAAAATTCACATGCCAGCTCAAGTACAGGCAACGTGACAGTGAAGTGACGAAGTAAAATCGGCCCAAGGCTGTGGCTGAAACAACAGTGCCTGGGACCAGCCTTGAAAACTAGTCTGGAAGATTTAAAATAAAAAAAATAAAAAAAACCAAACAAACAAAAAAACACCTCCCCCC
>VWZG01009936.1:57974-71710 GCA_013396735.1 Grallaria varia | reverse complement strand
CCCCCCCCCAAAAAAAAAAAAACACCAAAAAAACCAGTTTAAAGTTTTCTCCCTCCTCACTTGTTTTCTGGAGGCAGAAAAAGGGCAAAAGAGCTTAGATAATTATTAATTTATATGACCTTGCTGCGTGTGCATTCCTCAGCTCTTTAAAATGCATCTAGAGCAGTCGGTGTAAAAGCTCCATCGGGCCAAGTGTGCACACGGGCACACAGTTTCTCAAGGCAACACAAATTAAAGAAGGTAAGTGGGAGGAAATCAAGCCATTTCTGCTGATTATTCCTGCAAAATTTAATGCCCCTGCTCTAAGTTGTGCATTCTTCTGGGCAACACTGAGATTTCCAAAGAGAAAGAAAACTGGGGCTGGCTGCAGCAGGCACAGACACCCTTCCCCAAAAAGCAGAAACCCAGGGATCAGCCACGACGTCCCCAGGTTGTTGTGACAGGCTCACCCACCCCAGCAGGGCTGGAGTCCCCCAGCCAGTGATCCTTTAGCCAGTCATGCAGTGACCAACTCCACCTGAGAACACAAATCTGTATTCACATGTTGGCAGAGCTATAATTGGTTTAATTGGTCTACAAAAGGAATCCCATTTGAACATACTGTCTCAATTTTATGAGCCTCCATGACAATCCCCTCCCTTGGGCAGCTGTGTCCCAGTCTCAGAGCTCACCATCACACCACCTGGAGATACCAGACCCCCAATTCCAACTTCTCTTTCAGAGTACAATTTCTCTATAACTTACATAGCATTTGGGCTAGCACTGGGGTTTTTTTTCCTCCCCTTCATTTCAAGATCATTACAATCCATTCTATAAATCAGTCTGTCCTTTTAGTGCAATTACTCCGAAGAAAAATGCAACGTAGCAGTGAAACCTTTCACTCAACAGTGGCCATGCCCCAAAAGAGACTGGAAAAATGTTACTTCCACCCTGAAAAACAAACATTGATTTTTAATTGCCTAAAAGGACAAGAAAATTTCCAATTCTGTTGAGAGATTACTCCTTTGGAATAAATATTTATTGATACCTACATCTCACCTACTTAGTCATTTACTTTTTTTAAAATATGCACATTTTAAAACAGGTTTACTTTCTCCTCCATCATAAAAAATGCAGGCTGCATTTCTCATTCATGAGGGTTTCATTTTTAATCTGCCATCTCAGACAGGTTCGGGCTCCATTTGTGGTGAGGACAGGCATGAGAAAAATAAAACTTTACTTTCAGAAGAAAGAGTGAAAAAAAAAAATTAAACTCTAAATCTCCTCTTTTTGTGTTTGCCTCAAAGAATCCCACAAGTCCTTGTGGCAGCAGATGCAATTTGATGTTCCTGCCGGGTCCTTGAGTCACACTCTTCCCAGAGCGCATTAAGTTGACATTTAGAAATACTGGTTTTGAAAGCTGTTTGAATGGTAAGAAGTTCCTGACTGTCTCTGATCTGCAGGGCAGTAAGAGGAACAAGGGTGGTAATTAATTCCTCTCCCATTAGGAGACAAAGAAAAGGGAAAAACAGAAACAGTAAAAAGTCAACCTCAAATGAAAGCTTTCCCTGGAAAATGGCAAAACACATCCCACAAACACAGCAGCAGAGACAGAGCAAGTGCTGTGGCTGTGCCAGCCACGTGGAACAGCGCGGATGGAGACTGCCCCACGTTTTTGGGATGCACCTTGCACACTGAGCACACTGGCCTGGGCTCCCCTACTTGCAAATTCACTTCAGCTGGTTGTTAGAGCCCTGCTAAGAGGCACAAGGACCGAGTGTGCACACACCAGCAACACAGGGCATCCCATCCCAGTGTGAGCAGGGGCTCTGCAGTCATCTGCCCCCAAGGGAAGGAGCTTACCCCAGCTCAGCGCCAGGGAAGTGTTTAATGACACGCTCGAGCTCATTATTTTTAAAGGATTTCTTCAGAATTTGTCCAGCTTCAGGAACTGCTGCCCCCAACACCAAGAAAAGGAGTTAAGCCTCATTTCCTACATTCAAGACAGCAGTCAAGCATCCACCGTGCCAGCTGAAGGCAAACCAATGCCACCCACAGAAGACTGAGGGAGCATTCACTCGTGCACAGAGCAGTTATTTCCCAGGGGACTGCACTGCACAAAGGGCTGCTGGTTTATTAAAAGCTTTCATATGGTTTCTGGATTCTTTCTTTCATCCACAGGCACCCCCATGTCAAAGTAGTACAGATTAAAGTTACAGCTAAAAGAATTTATTAACTAATAAAACAGCATTAGAACAACTAATAGCACATTGCAAGAATTCTGGCTGCCCCATGATAAAATAAAAATCCCCTGGTGTGGAAGGCACAAAGTGCAAGCTGGGACAGTTGGCTGGGGCTGAGCCAGGTCTCAGGTACATCCTCGATCTCTTCTCCAGGACATCAGCCCATTAAACTCAGAGCCCAATTCCCAACCAGGCAGCCACCACACTGACTTGTAAGGCATCTGTGGCTGCAACACCTGTGCAGGAGAGGACAGAAATCATCCTTCCTGCCCCATGCAGGAAGATTTGCTTGATGTTTCCCAGTTGCATCCCTCTCTGCTTCTCCCTTGCTGGCACTGGGAACATCCACCTGGCCCATGCCCAAGCTCACCCACCTCTGTGCCCATCCCTGCCCCATGCTGTTACTGTACCCCCTCCCAAGGATCAATTCAGAAGCAACACAGAAGACTCTGACATGGGGAATGAAAAGGCAGGATGTCTTTTATGCTCTGGCAAAAAAAAAAAAAAGGAGGAAAAGAATTGTGGCCCCTGTGTTGACACAGATCTGAGCCATCACTCATCCACTTCGCCTCAACTGCACCATTGTCAGCACCTTCAGAATAAGAGGGTGACCCAACGCTGCAGGAGGCAACTGCAGACCTAGTGCACTGAAAAATAACTGTTCTGTAGCCTTGCAGGAGGGATATCAGGGTGATTTTATCACCTGCACACCAAAGAACACCCAGGGCTAATAAGCTGCAAAGAGAAATGCTGTAAACTTGCTTTGGCAGGAATGTCTTCCTCATCTCTCCACAAGATGTTCATGGATCAAATGACAACACAGCAGCGTCATACAAAAAGGTCTTTAACACCCTTCTGGCTGCAAAAGGGACCTTTGAGCAGATAAGCTCCCCATCCAGCACTGCCATAGGGAAGTGGGAGCCATCCCAGCTCCAGAGGCTGTTCCCAAAAGCCTCTGTCCTGCAGCTGGAGGGGCAGGAGAAATGGGGCCCCATACCAGAGCAGCCCCCAGCCTGCTCCAGAGCACACAAGGGGCTGAACAGAGCAGGGTAAAGCAGCAAGGCAGCAATCATCAGCCACTCATTGTGCACACTGGGGCAATTCTTTATTTTTTTTTTTAAACAATTTCTGAACTCTGTTGAATTGTGGAACACATCTGTCCCCACGTGGTACCCACAAGCCAGCCCCAGGATACCTTCAGGTTAGCAAAGGACCAGGAACAAGAACCACTAAGGTGGGCTGAGATACCTTCAACAAAGAGGTGAAGGCAATGGAAGAGGAAAATAGCAATGCCTACAGCTGGGTACAGGCTAGAGGAGAGCCAGGGGAAGGACCAGCAGCAGAACCCTGTGACCTGTGACTGAAATGAATAATAGTTTCCTCTGCTTTGAGCAGGAGTTGTACCAGAAACTTTTATGTGAGGGTTACTAATTTCTGGCTTGTAGTCCCATGTGATGGCTGAGCCTAACAAAAAAAGCCTAACAAAGCAACAGGCACATGCTCTGCTGAGTCCATCCAGCTGTGCCTGGGGAGAGGGAACTTTCCTCCCTTTGCATCCTTTACAGGAACAGGGCATGAACAGCCTTCACTCCTGTCTGCACACACCACTCTGCTCACAGCTAGTTTAATAGCATAATTCCTATTTCAGGCACATGCATCAAGTGTGAAACAGATCCTGTGTGCAGAAAAGTGGTATTTACTGATGGGGATCATTTTTGCAGCTGATGGACCAGAACTGTTCCCACTGTGTGCTCTAACGCTATATTACTAATAGACCAGGCATTTTCCTGCTTTTCCTCTATTTCCTCTAAATCCCAAACAGATGGGTTTGTTGGACAGTTAGTCACCCGAATCTGCCACATTAGAAGCAAAAGGAATTTCAATCCAGCCCAAAAATCCACCTTGTCTTTTTTAATGTTTCTTTCAACAGACTCCCAGGATCCACTTCTAATACCAACAGGCAAGCAAGGCAAGACAAAATAACTGTCCCAGACATCCACAGGGAAGAGTTATTCAGAAAGAAAACATGTTTTCTTCACTTCAAAAAAAAAAAAGTAATGCACAAACCAGGAGTACAGCTCATTCAGCCCAATAAACCCCATGTGCTGAGTTACATCAGTACCTGCGAGTTTCCACCAACAGATCCTCTCCGAGGTATTTCCACACTTCAGATTTGTTTTCCTATTAGGAAACAAAGGATTTAAGGCTAAAGCAGACATTTGGTTGGCAGCATTGCCTCTGTGCTCTCCACTGTCAGATTCAGACATTCTTTTCTGCTCACTGAGCTCAGTGTTGGACAGACTAGCTGTGATTGCCACTACCCCATCAACTGCTCCTCTCCGTGCACAAACACCCAGAGTCACCCTCCCAAGAAGATGCTAATATCTGTCACTCAGCTGAGAAGAAAGAGGATCTAAAATGATATTAAGGATGAACAACCCCAGCTCTTTGGAGGGGGGCTGAAGCTATGACTGACAAACAGCCGGCAACAGAAACGCATCAAACTTATCAAGACAAAATGTGTAATTGCGCACACACGATGCCACATATGGGGCATTCCAGCACAGCCAGCCATCTGCAGGAAGGGAATATTTTAAAGTCACTCAGAAAAGGAAAAAATAGGGGGAAAAGGGGGCGTTTTATCCTTTCCCCTCTCTAATTTTCATTTCTTGCATCAGTTTTTGCCAACAATTCCAAGAGGGATGACACGTGCTCTGGTTTGAAAAGCTTTCTTCCTCTAATGTGACTGAAATGAGGGGTTTTTTAAATGGTGAACTGTGATTTTGGGCCAGCACAGCCACACCACTGAGCAGCACAGAGCACAAGCTGGGACGCAAAGTATAAGCAACAACTTTGAGACATATTCTTTTTTAAGCTCCTGATTAGTGGGGCAGGTTCTCCCTTCTCAACAATTATTATTCAAGCAAGCTCAATACAGACAATTTTGTGATGCAAAAGACTAAAGGAGGAAGAGGAGGATGCAGATTTAGCTGGCATCTGGCTGGTGGTTCAGTGTGCTGCCTTGTCTCTCAATAGCTGCAGCCCAAATTACAGGCTACACTCTGTTCTCCTACAGCAGCCACATCAACACCAGCATAAAGTGGTATTTTGGGTATAAAACCAGGCAAAGTTTGATGCAAGTTTCACAAGAATTATTCCCCTTTAAAGTAACTTTCCCCTTTTTCTAGTCTGACCAACCTTAATGCTCCAGTGAGATCCAATTCCATTTCATACCCGCTAGTCAAAAAAAAAAATTCCAAACAGACTTGAGCAAAACCCCTGTAATTAAGCAGCCTGCTCAGGAAGCACGACTTCAACAGCAGAAGCAACAAAGTGAGTGCCTGCAGTCCCTGTTAAAATTAGTAATGGCTATCCAGAGAGAAAATACTGCCCAGGACTACCAATTGCTTCCCCCACCTCCACCAGCCCTACCGACCCCGGCAGGCTGTGCTGTTGGGATTTTCCTATTATTTTAATTCTTTTTATGTGATACCTCAGACAACAGGTAGGCAGCAAGGCCCTTCAGTCTGTGAAGTGCAAGCATCCATCAAACTGACAGCAGAAGCAGCACAATCCCCTTCAGCCTGGATAAACCATGTTATAAAGCACGTGCCTCCCTGGCACTGCCAGCACCAAGCCAGAGCTCCACAGGGTGAGGCTGGAGCCAGAGGGTGGGCAGGGAGGGCTGCAGAGCTCCCAGGAGCTGGCAGAGCACGTCAAGAGCCACCTGGTGATACACACCTGGCCATCCCTCCACTCTCCAAACGCCACCACAGCACATGCCATCAGGAAATCTGGCAGCAGTCTCAGCAAGCCGTGATGGAGAGGCAGGGCAGAGCCCGGGGTCCTTCTCATGACAGAGCCCCCCACCAGCACACCCCGAGCCCCCTCACCTGCAGCAGCACACACAGGGGATGCTCCTCAAGGCAGGAAAGGTGGAGGTGAGACAGGCTCAGACCTCACTCAGCAGTGATGAGATCCGTGCAAATGGATCCTGTCAAATGGATCAGCAGGAAAAGCAGCAGATGGACAGGGTTTGGGCAGACGGGCACATGGCTCTGCAGCAGAGGGCTCATGATCACTGAAGCCTGTGCCCACCCAAAGCACAAAAAGGAAAAGTCACTAAGCTAAAAATTCAGACCATTTAATAAAAACAAGGCAGACTCATTTTCTTTGTCTCCTGACATCTTAAGATGTAAGACAAGACTGGGTTGGGGTTTCAAGCCTCTCCCTGCAGTTACCCAGGCTAAGATTTTGTCTGGGGGGGAATAAACAAAAAACCCCTGCCCACTTCCTCGATTAATTGTATAAAACTGGGACAAGGGGACTTGCCTTGAACAGCATACAAGTGTTGTAAGACAGCCACCACTCCTGTTAACCAACAAGCTCTCAAGTGTCCAAGTGGAATCAAACAATTTCTTAACAGCTAAATTCACAACAGCATCTGACTTCATGAACAGTTCATTAATTCCCGGAGAAATGCTCAAACTTCTGTACCACTGTGGGCTGGAAAAAGCTTCAGCACTGTTAGAAGGCCATTTGGGACTCGGTATGCAATCTGCATTTTAAGCCGTGGGAATGACAAGCTTTGCTAAACCCTGACCTTGACAGCCGTTGTGTGTTCATAAGGGATTTTATCTCAAATGTCATTTAATGCTCTGTAATTATCACAGCATTCAACAGCACCCAACTAGTTGCTGTGTTTATTTGCAGCTGTTATGTTAGAAAACATAAATTAGGGGGGGGTTTAATCCTTCAGTATGGATAAAGAACAACCACACCTTCAAACAGGATAAAACAGGAGGGGATAGGAATACCAGCCAATTAGAGGTATTACGTTATTAACAGAATTTCATTCATATACTGATCTACATCCCTTAACTTAAAAGCTTTTCTTTTCATTGCAGAAACTACAATGAACTCTCACAGCCTTGTGCAGCCAACTCCCTGGTGTGCCAACACAGCACGCAGGACTCCATGTGATGATGATGATCAACGTTACCTTCTCCTGCTTCCACGTTCTTCTCTGCAGCTCCTCCTTTCCTTCTCCTGCACAGAACCACACAGAACCCCCAAAGCACTAACTGCAGCAGCAGCAGCAGCAGGCGAGGAGATGGAGGAACCCACAGATTTTGGGAGCTCAGAGCCACGCCCGTGGGCAGCCTCCACTCCCTCCGTTCTGCACCAGCAATTGTTTCACATAATTAGGTTTAAGTGATATTTATTGGTGGAGGTTCTGGGAGCCACCTCCTCAAGTCCAGGGATCACACACAGAGCTGGGTACCAGCTCACTGCTGTCCAAGGGCTCACTCAAGGACAGGTATGGGACATCTGTCTGAACATTTGTTTTGTACAACCACAAAATAAATTCATCTGGAAAAGACCTTTCAGATCACTGAGTCCAACTATTAACACAGCACTGCCACATTCACAACTAACCCATGTCCCCAAATGCCACAGCTACACATCTTTTGAACACTCCCAGGCATGGTGAGTCCACCACCTCCTTGGGTAGTCTGTTCCAATACCTGGTCACTCTTTCCCTGAAGAAGTTGTTCCTAATACCCAATCTAAAACTCCCCTGGTGCAGCTTGAGGCCATTTCCTCTGGTCCTGTCACTTGTCACCCAGGAGAAGAGGCTGACCACCACCTGGCTCCAACCTCCCGTCAGGGAGGTCACCTCTCAGCCTCTTTCTCCAGACTCAACACCCTCAGTTTCGTCAGCCATTCCACATCACTCCTGTGCTCCAGACCCTTCCCCAGCTCCACTGCCCTTCTCTGCACCCGTTCCAGCACCCCAATGTCTTCCTTGTAGTGAGGAGCCCAGAACTGAACCCACACTCGAGGTGCAGCCTCACCAGTGCCAAGGACAGGGTGACAATTGCACATGCTTTACTTGCACCTTGTTACCCCCTCTATCACAAGAGATAATGTGTATTTTAACATATTCCTTGCAGTAGAACTGAAAGAGACAAATCAAGTTGCTGCTGGCTTCTTTGTCAGCTTTCCCCAGTAAAACACAAACATGCATGAAATAAAATTCATGGCATGGATTCTGAGCTGTGTCAGGTGACAACCACAAGTCCAGGTTTTACTCCTGGCTATAACCAAAATCCCTCCAGTGATGAGCCAAGACAGATCTACAGTCATTCTGCAACAGGTGAGTTGGGGCTGGGAGTGGTCATGAACTGCAAGGCACCAGAGGCTGAGGTCAAGACAAGTGGCAGTGTTGGGAAGCTGGTGGGTTTTGTCACTGTTATGCACACTGAGCTAAAAAGGGAGACAAATACAAACATTAATATATTTTGATCATGAATTAAACAGAAGAGGAGAGTTGTGCTCTTCAGAAGGAAGTGCTACAGGAAAGTAAATAATGAGGCGCATAGCCAGAAACAGGCTCAGATCAAAGAGAGGTTTACAGGCAAACCAGACAGTTCAGTGCAGATAACTGTAGAGTAATGATGACTTTGATGAGTCTTTATCACACATGCCTCTGTGTCAATGACTGCAAGAAATAAACACGAGAGGAATGCTCTGTGACACTTGTGTACATCATTAATGAAGAATGAGGAACCGAAAACACAAACATCCCAATGCTGAGAACAAACACAAGAAGGCTGCATTTGAGGAAACTCTGGGCAGCCCTGAGGTTGGAAATGCACTCCACAAAGTAGACAACTTTCAAAATGTTCATGTGTCACCTCAAATAGCAAACACTTCTGCACTAGAGTCATGCCTGTTCGAGGCATTGCTCACTGGAGGGTGGTGTCAGAGGCAGAGATTCATCACATTTAACGATGCCAGGACGAAGCTTAATATTTCACAGTTATGTGTAGTCGGACATTACTATACCCCCTGAGCCCTATATGCCCTAAATCATCTTTGTTAACTCATGTATTCTGCGTATGGCACTGGGTAATCATTTCAGGCTGGTTCTGTTGGTTTAACTGGTGCCCCTTGTAAATTTACTGAACCAATTTAATTCAATAAGTTGAACAGAAAAATTAATGAACAGCACCGGCTATATCAACAGCAAATCACTTCTTCATATCAACCCTGCAGCTCTGTATGTAAATCAGAATGTAGGGAGAAGGCGTCTTTAAAAACAGCAACACACCAAGGCAGAAAAACAGCAGGACTAATAGAGAGACCATGAGAGGGAGCCAAGCACAGAAGGCACACAGGGTGAGGCAAAGCTCATTAATGGGAGATGCCCAGCCCAGGGCTGGGGCAGTGATCCCAGCAGCAGAGGTAACTTGGACACTGCAAATCCTGCCTGAAAAGGCAGCTGGACCAGATGAGCTCCAGACATCCTTACCAGCTTAAATTATTCAGTGAACAGACTAGAGAGGTCAGACCTAGGCAGGAGGCTCCTAAGGGGCACATTTTATTTTCCTCTTACACCTCTGTTGAATGCCCAGTGAGGACCAGAGCACTCAGTAACTCTGTACTCCTCCAGTGATTCAGCACACTGAATTTCTTGCACTGTCTCCCACATTTCACACTGTATATTCACCTCATTAATATTTTAGTCTCCCCCACCACTGAATCACAAAGCCCAGTCCAGGCTGGGCCACTCAATCACAGGTTTTATTTGTATGTGCAAACACGAGGGGTCTGCCAAGGTACAGCCACTCCTGAGACCAAGCACAGCACCAGGCACAGCTCTTATCAGCATTCCACATCATTCAGTTTCCTGCACTTTACAAATAAAAAAAAAAATAAAATAAAGACACACACAAGCACCTGGGCAGCAAAATTATGCCAAGTGACAGTGGTCCTTCAGAGGCATACCCAGACCCAGCAGGGCATCTGCAGATTAAAACCCTTGGCTTCAGACAGAACAAATGCAGGGACATTTCTGCAGACTGACCACTATTTCCATGTGAACCAAGAGACAAGGGAAGCCTCAGAAAGGAGGAGGAAGGTTCACACTCTCCCAAAGGAAGGGACCCCAAAGCAGGGTGTGACCACACTGAGGATGCTGTTGGCACAGGGCACACAGCTGGCACAGGGCACACAGCATCCCCGAGTCCCAGTGGGCAGACAGGGATAGGGAGGGCAGCACAAAACCTGCAGGTCATTATCCTCTACAATAAAATTGCCATCCTTAGCTAACAGCATTTAAGGAAGGAAAGAAAGCAGCCTGGGCATAAAACAGGATTAGCTGACTTTTGCAAATCAGCTTTCTGGTCTTATTGCTTAATGCACAGCAGACACACAAAGTATGCGTGGTTGTAAGAAACACTGGTACTTAGAAGAGGGGCCAGGGAGAGGCACAGCACTGCAGGCTGTCTGGGGGGCACTCCTACTTTCCCACTCCCTCCTCTGATGGAAGAGGGAATTTCTCCTAGGACCTTGCTGCAGGGGGAGATTACAACAAACAAACAGAAAATTAATAACTCAAATTTCTGGAAAACAAGACTAGGATTCAAAATCATCTTACAAAGTGGAAAGACAATTCAATTAGCTCAACCAAGATCCCAGAGATGTCATCCACCAGGACCCATGTGGATGGGCAGGAGCACAGCAGGAAAAGCACCCCAGGCTGCTCAAGTGGCAAGAACAGGCAGGCATGAGTGGTGATGCCAAGTGCCATGTATAAGGCAGGAGAACTAGGCCCTTCTGTGTGTCATTCAAGGATGAAATATTAAATGAATATCAAATCCACTCTGCTCTGCCAGATGTTAAGGAGTCATCCACAAGTAGAGACCTACAAGAAATAATTCTGGTAATTAGCTGACAAGACACATGATGTAAAAGCAAGAGATGGTTTAAGTGAAAAAGGTGGTCCCTGCTGCATCTCTTCATTCCCTTCCTCCCTGGAAAAGCACAAGGAGGAGCAGGCTGAAGCACAGAGACCTCCATCTCCTGGGAACTGCCAGCACAATGCTTAGCAGTTGTATTTGCTGACCAGTCTGTGGGAGCTGGGACTCCTGGGACTAAGATGTTCATCAGTCTGCTCAACTGCTGCCTGGCAGCCCCTGGGGACCACATCATTCAGTGCAAGGAGGTCAACAGAACATCCTGGCTGCATACCTGGATGTCACTCCTCTTGCAAAAAAGGCAGAAAGGTAAAATGTAAAAATCCACCTCAATACCACCAACATCTTGGGGTCTCAGAAATGAAAACTTACTAGAAAACTCTCCTGTCACGTGAGCCATGACAACACAACGTTTGCAGTTTTTATACACTAATGGTTGCTTCCTGGGATTCTTTTTTCCCTTGTAGGACAGGAAAAAAAAAAAACCAGACCACCACCACTTTGGAGCTAAATTCTGTCTAGCTTCTCCAAACACTATGGTCCATCCACAGTGCTGGGTGATCAGAGCCAAAGAACCAGTCCTGGTGCTGAGTGGTGCAGGCTGCCCTGAGCACAGCCCCCTGGCCAAGTGTCACCCCTGCTCCAGGACCTCTGATTCCCTCCAGTCCAAGGACCAGGAAACAAGTGAACTCACTGGGGCACTGCCAGAGCTGTGCAAAAGAAATACAGGGAGGATTTTAAAAATAAAGCATCGTCGTGGGAGCACCCAGAGCTGCATTTCACAGAACAGGAACCCAGTGATGAGCACCACAGGGCTTATCCAAAAGCCCAAAGTCAGCTACAGAGCTCACATTTAGAAATATCACACAATTTATGACACTGCAACAACACAGTCCCTCTCCCATTGCCACAAGGGGGTGGCCAGGCAGGCTCTGCCTCATTGGTTTCACTGCCTTCCTGGTGGAAACTGTGACATCAAAGTCTGGAGTCTGTTTCGAGTGCAATGTCAGTAGTTGTTTAAAGTAATTGTTACTTGTCATACAAATTTTATCAGGACAGCAGCAGAGTAGCATTTCCCAGCGACAGAGACCCCTGGAGATGCACACCCAGGTACCCGGCACAGCAAAGGGGCACCTGTGAGCAGAGCTGCTGCCTGTGCTCACTTACAAACATTAACATCTGGGTTACAACTCATTTGTCTTCCTTAGTGCCCGAGCGACACTGGACAAACAAAAAAATTACCTCACGCCATGCTAATGTAATCAGTATTTCATGCAAGGCAGATACAAGTTTAGATGGTCTGTCCAACTGCAAATTTGAAATAAAAAGCAAAGTTCCCTTTAGAGCCTGGCATTAGCAAGCCATTTCACGTGGAAGGGAATTTTCAGTAAATTGCACATTTAATTTCCACGTTATGGGAAGTGGCTTCCCTTTAGTTCTTACAGCAGTCACCTCCTGCTATTAATGACCACAAGCAATGCAGTGACCCTTATAACGTCTGATTTCACAGCAAATATTTTAATTTCTGAAGGTGAAATGTGAGACGTACTCTGCTATAACACTTATCTTTATGGCTCTCTTAATTCTTTAGGATTTATCGTCTCCGCTAAAAGCACACAGAACATAACTGAAATAGATTTTTCAAGATATATCTGGAGTATTTAACCTACCTTTCCTTGTTAGCCTTTTATATTGTATTATTCTAACAAAGGAAAAAATACTTTCACACTAAGAGTTCACCAGCAGCTTTAAAACTTAGGGAAAAAAAATGGTTTAAAAAAAACCCAAAACACATTAGTTCTGGCAGCAAAGATTTTCAGAACTCAGAACATGAGGGAAGGCTCTACAGCCTCAAGATTCCCCTGTTTTGTCCAAATGGATCAATCTCTCAAATAAAGGCATTAACACTTCTTGAAATTATGTCACAAAACAAAATGGGCAATTTCAGGGATTTTAGAAAGGTACAAACATGACCTTGCAATGAATCTCCAGCACACAGAACAATTGCAGTCCAAGCAGGCCCTGAGGATAGAAAAAGAGTATCTTCCAAAAATTTCTCCTCCTTATGGGAGTCCCACCATGGCTTGGGAGAGGCTGCCACACCTCTAAGTTTGAGGACATCACCAAGAGTGGCTTTGCAGCCCACTAAATGTCTGTTTTTCATTGTTGTTTTATGTGAATTTTTTCCTCCAGAAAAACAATATTGAGACAAAAAGCACAGTGTGAAGAATAAATGGCTTTTCCCGTGTTGCCACTGCAGCAATGGGGACATATGGGAACTCAAAGCAAGCTCAGTTCTGATTTATGTTTGATATTTCATTTAATTGAATTTTTGAAAGAAAACTGTTTTCATTATTGAGAAATGGACCTCCCATCATGCAAAGAGGGGGGGAATCAAATGTTTAAACTCCGTCTCATTTAGCAGTGACAATTCAGGAATGAACAAATGAACAATAGCTGTGTAAAGCACAGTGTGTGTTGGGCTGCCACTGATACGAATTGTCAGGGCATTTTAGAACAAAAGAAATGACATGTCAAAGCAAATCTATAGTTTAGCTAATCAAAATGCCATGTTTTAAATATTCAGATTGTTTTACACCAAAAGGCAGCATTTATCTGAAAGCACATAAATTGACAGGAAATCTAAGATGAAAGTGGAATGCAGGCAAAATAAAGATTTTCAAGTACATACAAGAAATGTATTTTTCTGTGCACTTTATCAACCACTATTTCCCTCCCCCCCCCCCCC
>VWZG01009936.1:25447-57929 GCA_013396735.1 Grallaria varia | reverse complement strand
AAACCACAATGGAAACCAGCACAGCAAAAAGCATATCCCCTGGCACTTTTAAGCAATGAAAACATTAAAGCCACCTCAAGCAGTTTAGCTAACAAAGCTGCTTCAGCATTTTGCACTGCTCAGAGCTGCTTGTGACACTTTGTGAAGAGTTCTTGCAAGACCAAGGGCTGAGCTTCTTCCCAGTCTCACCACTACGTTTTATCCAGGTACTGGTTTCCAGCTTCCAGAGCTCAGAGTGGAATGACTGATAGGAAATGGAAACTTTGGGTACATCTGCAAAGCTTGAACTTGCTTTCTGCAGACATTCTGCGAGGAACGAGCACCAGGGACTCTAATACACACACACTCTACCTGTGAGCAGGTAAAGGCATACGAGTCCTTCCAAGGACGCTGCAGCAGAAGCTTACCTAGCTATGAAAGAAAACCCTGAAGGACTCAGGCACAAATTGCTCTTTTGGTGAGTCCCTGCAGGACTGGTGCTGCTCACAGCCAGCCTCCCTGCACCCCCTGGCACAGAACTCATGGAGCCCCGCTCCCCCCAGACCTCTCTGCTCCTGCCAGCCCGCTCTGAAGTTACAGCAACACTTGTCAGATCAAAAACCTCCTTATGCAGGCACAACAGCTCGCTGTGCTTAGCTGTTCCCAGCACAATGCCCAGTTGTGGAAGCTTAACATTATCTCTTAAAAGTTAAGCCCCGTTCCTTTATCATCTATTGCCAGAACAGTTACTGGCTTGCTAAAAAAAACACTCCAAAGGGAGACTTTCACAGCAGCTGCTCTGTTTGCTGCTTCTCTGTGCTTGGCAGGTTAAGTCCCTTGCCAGAGTTTTGCCTTTGCAACACAAACATGTTTCAGAGCTTGTACAATCCCCCTAAGCCCACGGAAGGGGTCGGTCCCACTGTGGATCTGCCCCCGTGTTCCACAGCCCACCAACCTGCAGAGAAGCTTCCTGGAAAATCATCAGCTCTCTTCTGGTCCGCCACAACCCAGAGCTGCCACATCCTAGAGGGGCACAGAAGAAGCCACAAAAGGTCATGGCCAGCCTTCAGAAGAATTTCAGGAGCTGGGTTTCATAGCTCATTAATGAGCTGGGAACCCAACACATTAAGCAGAGTTCAGGGGAGCACAGCCGGGCCCGTGTCCATGGGGAGTGGTGGGGCAGCAGTAAGTGGCTGCAGTAATGCTCACCATAAGGAAAGCACACCGTGCCAACAGATTCTCTGATTATCATCCTGTCCTTCTGCATCTGTCACTTTTAAGCCCATCCTTTCATCAGGTCCCAAAATCATTACCCTACCAGCCTCCCAACTGACCCTTCATCCCACATGAAAAAATAGTTCAGTTTACATGAGTCCCTGCTTAAGACAGGTTTTTGGATCCACAACTTCTGTTCCATGGCAGGCAGAGAGCTGGTTCTAGAAGGAAAGGATTTGCTGGTTCCTGGGTTGGGGTCTGTACAGACAAGCAAGAAGAGCTGCAGAATGAAGCTTTAGAAAAGACACTTTTTTGTTAGGTTAAAACAGGGTATTTTCTGCATGAGGCTTTAGGGTCTCTGCAGTCTCGACTCAGCAACAATAATTTATGGCAGTCTAAACTCACAGACAGCAAAGTGACTTCATCACCAGAAAGGTCCTGCTGAATCTGCAGAAGAGCAGGGTGGGATCAGCGTGCCCAACACTCTGCAAATGCCAAGCTCTCTCTTTCCTGAGAGACTGAACTCCTGTGGCACTCCTAGCAAGTGGCTGGATTGGTAAACATTTAGGCTGAAGATGTAAACACCACCTAAAGAAACCTGCAGCTATTGCTGCAGTTGGTGCTGCCGGGCAATGATGCCAACGGAGCTGAAAACAAATGGCACAAAGAGCTGTGTACGAGTGTCTTATTTCTCCTATTCCCCCAGAAGCTGTCCCTGAGCAATACAACAAACCTGGCAGTTCCAAATGACTAAACACTCCCCAATCCCTTCAAATGACAGCTAAAAAGCAGCATCTAACACTTTCGGGCTTTACTTTGGCTATAGCTGCAAAAAAAAAAAAAAAAAAAAAAAAAACACCCAAACAAAAAAAAAAAAACCCCACAAAAAAACCCTTANNNNCCCATGCATAAGATCCTTAATAGCAGCTATGAAACAAAGAACACTGTAAATATTTCTTCTCACCAATTTGAATAACCAGCACTTCTAGCAGAAAAGAATCTCTCCAGCAAGAGCTCAGGCAGATGGCATGCCTGTCAGGAGAGAGCTTCTGTTTTCTGTACTTTCAAGAAGGGCACAGGACTGACAGGGCTCTGCTCTCCACGTGCCCAGAGCTCTCCTGCCCCAAACCCACCCTGCCCCATCCTCCAGCACCCAAAGCAGGCACCTCTGCCTGCAGCACCATCCATGGAAACAGAGCAATGGGTGGTGAACCTGACCTGGCAGGGATGCAAAACAGGGCTTTGGTCGTGATGTAAAATTACGGGTTTCAAACCCCTGACACGTACATATTGCAGTGCTGCATCACTTGCACTGGACACATGGCAAGAAGGGCACTCTCACCAGATGCAATTCCCTGGGGTTACTGATCCCCCACTTTAAAGTTCATGTTACTGGGAACTACACCTTTTTTCTTTTTTTTTAAATTCTGAACCTGTCTCACACAGGTAGTTCAGTAACAAAAGCACTGTTTAAGTCACTGTGTAGCTGTGATACAGTCGCACCCTCCAGACTGAACAGGGGTTGGAACAAAAGACTGCCCTCTCCTAAAACAGTGAACCCAAGCTACATATGGAAACATTATTAGACTATTTAGTTCTTTATTAATAGAGCCATTGCAATTTACAGCCTACAGAAAATGGCTGTTCAATCAACAAGGAGCAACCGAAGTGAAAAAGCATTAATGTTACCACTGAGGCAATTATTGTAACATGATCACAATTCCTATGCATCTTAATTTTTTTGCCGACACAACAGATTCTCTTTTACAAGGATCCCTGTTTCATTAAAATGATATGATTCATAGTAATAATATGGGGTGGGTGAAACAGCATACAGTCTCTTAACACTTGAGCACTGCTTTCCCTTGGGGGATATCAGCGCACAAAATGGGGGTTCCAGCAAAGTGCCTGTAATCCCAGAAGCTGGTGCACCCATTAAACACTTAGCAGGGCTCCAGCAGAAAGACAATCCCAGAGACAACAGTCTCTACTGAGACAACAATCCCAGTCCTGGTCTCGGGAGTGGAATGTTGGTTTAGCCCCATTTAACATCTTATCTACCTGGAAATCCAAGCGGGCAAGAAAATGTCATCACCCTCCACAGAGCAGAGATTCTCCAACCCCACACAGCTCCAGCAATGCAGCCTCGGGCTGCTCCCATGACCAGTTTGTTACAGGAAAACCAATTCCCCGGGGCCAGCAATCCTTCTGCATCTCTTCTGTTCCGGCATGATGCTTTCCTTTGGGAGTCTTGAAATGCCAACCTGAAGGGAATGCCTTCATACAAGAAATCGACGTGAACTACTCCTTCAAAATTTTGTGAGTTTTTTCTTCTTTCTCCTTTCTGGGGGAAGGAATGGAAAAGACAGGAGCAGGCAACCAAGAAAACAAGCTGCTCTAACTAGAACACAAAAAGAAGGAAGATAAAGGAGATTGCCATTAATGTAAAAAGTCTACTGCACTGCAGTCACCACTTTACTGAAGGATCAGATCCTACCAGGACGCTGGTTATCTCCATGCATCTCCCAGTGAAAGTGGATCTGAGGACTATGGAAGGGCTGGTCATGAGCCCTAGAGCTGCCACAGCACAGGGTTTTGGATGAACTTCACAACTCATAATATTCTTCACTTAACACTTCTCCAGGTTGGGTAAGGGACCCAGTCTTCTCAGGAAGACACCCTTGCAGCAGGGAGAGGAATATTTGTGTAGAATCAGAGGCGTGCAAGCCACAGGGTCAGTCTGAGTTTCAGAGCAACACAGGAGAAGGGAAAAGTGACTCCCTTTCAGGACCAGCACTGAGCTCTGGATGAGGACAAAGAGGGAAGCAAGAGGGACAAAAAAAAAAAAATCCACGGAGAGGAGAAAAAAACCAATCTTTAGAGTGAACCAGCCTGTTTTCCTGCACCAAGGCAGCAGCAGAGCTGCAGACCCCATGCATGCCAACAGACCCCTTGCTGTAGCATCCCCTCAACAAGTACAGCCCTATCCCCTGCCTCTTCAGCTCTTCTCTTTGATTGCCAGATCTGGGCCACATGCAGACCTCTGACATGCTGCTGCTCTTGTAAAAAGCCACCATTCTCCTCCTTAAAACTCACACCAGTGTCCTGGCACCTGCTTTGGCCCCCAAAGGAAAGAGTAATCAGAGGGACAACACTGCTGTGCAGCTGACTGGTATCGTATCATCCACACCCACGTCCAGAGGGTGCCATGCAAGAAAGCAAGAAGGGAGAACAAGAAGCATGCCCAAAGCTCAGCCCTTCCCATGGAAACCCTCCATGGGATGCCTTGGGGAAAGTCCCAGCTCTGATCATGAGCCAGGGACCCAGGCAAGAGCAGCTCCACAGCCCTCCTTGGTCATGTTAGCTGGAAGGCAACAGCTTGGGTTTATGAAAAATGGAGGTTGTGACATTTGGGTTTTTTGCTGAAACAGATGTTTTTAGCTTGCAGGCAGTTTTCTGTCCAGTTCTCAAATTGATTTTTTCCTGGATTCTCTGTACAGTGCCACTGTTACTGTGTTATGCACTGAAAATATTTACAAAGGCATCAAAATTAACTCTGGGTAGGACTTTGGCAAGGAGGGGAGGGAGACCAAAAGAAAGCAATTCTACATGTGGAAAAGAAGCTGTTTCCTTTCACTGCAATCAAAGAAACAGAGCAACTGGAGAACCAGCTCTGAAGTCAAATAAGATGAACGGCAACCACAGCAAGGGCCATAAAAACACCAATAAAAAGTAAGTTGCCATAAGGGAAATACCCAGCTCAACACCTCTCCAACAAGGTAAGCATAATAAACTCACTCCTAACATGGACACGAGTTTATTTTTTCAGGTGCAACCTAAATACAAAACCAGGGAAAGATGCAGGAGAAGCAGCACTAAAATTAAATTCCATCTGCTATGTAAATAGTCTTGCTTGTTGATGGAATTAGTTGCATGACTTAGATCAACATAATTTCATTGTTTAAGGTCAGATTAACATCCAAAAGCCAGTGCTCCTCCTTCCCTAGGGGCTGCAGCAGTTTTTCTGCAAACCCCTTTCTCGGGCCCTTGGAGAAGTGATTCCTCCTATGCTGGTCTTGGCACCTGTCAGAGACCATGTTTTATTTTACTTTGCACCAATGCAAAGAGGTTCTAAATATTCTGGAATTAAAATGATCACAAAACATGAAAGTGCTTATAAGGCATTTCCACATTCTCATCTGGCAAGTGAGTGGCTGATTTACAAGCCAGCTGTCAATACAGGACAATTGCTCACCTCATTTTACAGGAAAGCAAAAAAGGACAAAAAAGAAAAATACTAGCAGTGCAGAATACTGTGTAAAATTGCTTTTTTCCAACATGGCAATCAGCACTGTGTGTTCATCTGTGACCTGTCAAGGAGAGATGCTTGTTTAGCTTTCAGATGAGCACCCAAGATCTGGGACCTGCTAAGCAAATAACCAGAGACCACCCCAAAGTTTCCCCCTCCCCTCTGCAAACCAGGGACCAGCAAGTCCCTACAGCTGAAGACCAGCCTGTCCTCCAGGTATCTGTGACTCTGCACTTACTGCCCTCCACACCAAGCAGGATCCCGCAGGATCCCACAGGCTCCAAGCACCCAAAAACCTCAAAGGAAAGATAATCCTTGCAGTTAATGTTTATCTAGGCCAGCACAGTCACAGCTCTCAAAGGAAGACTCCAGTGTGGAAGTGTGAAATGGTAATGTCTGCAGAGGATGGACAGCAAATGCTTCCCTCCATTGGGATGCAGTCCTTACAAAAACAGGAGGGCAATACCAAAAGCTGTCCTATGCACCCAGGGACACCTCTGCAGCTTCCCTGGAAGGAGGAACCAAATGAAAGCAGAAGAAAGCATCGGTGTCTGACCTTACATCTCCCAGTTGTACCTACCCAAGACTCTGCTTACGATGCAACAGCAGATGGTATTGCTCTTTCCTTAAAGAAAACATCCACGCTTTAGGGAACTGCATGCAAGAGTGCTGTATCAAGAAGGGCAAATCAAGCCTTCTGAGGGTCTTTGAGCTGACTTTTAAGTCAGTATTTTCAAGCTTGAAGAATCTGGCACTTTTCTGTACAAGGAATCCTCAGAACTGCCTCCTCACCATTCC
This sequence comes from Grallaria varia, assembly GCA_013396735.1. Taxonomy (NCBI): domain Eukaryota; kingdom Metazoa; phylum Chordata; class Aves; order Passeriformes; family Formicariidae; genus Grallaria; species Grallaria varia. The sequence continues at coordinate 51,628 of VWZG01009936.1, read as the reverse complement.
AGTCACCACTGGTCTCTGCAGCACAGCCACCTTGGTGCCAGTGTGGGCAGTGCCCCAGGGCACCCACAAATGCCCACAGAACATCCTGATGCAGTGACACACCAGCAGCAGGAGATGGATGACCAAGGTCTAACACACTGCTCTGGGAAACAAACAGCTCCATTGCCCTACCACTGGAGGTACCTCTGCAGAGCCTTCCCCTCCAGCTGGCCCATAGGGACACCCCAGCCAAAACCCATCCTCATCCCTGACCAAGCACCAGCCCCACTGAAGGTGCCAGAGCTCCCCATTTTGGCAACCCCAGTCCCCACTGCAGTATTTTGCACTTTCTTTCTTAATTGCTGCCTGCAGAGGGTTTTGACAAGCCCCGACCCAGCTCTGCACCTCCACCACTTGTTCTCATTAAAATCCCAATATAAACCTCTGTACAACAGTAGCATAATGCATTAAAATTACAATTATGTAGTAAGGACAAGGCAACGGCATTTTGAAGGAGCAAGTATGACTTAGTCTAAAATGTCATTACTACTAGGAAAATAAACAAACCAAGGACACTTCATTCTATACCATTAAGCATTTCAAAGAATCTGGGTGACACCGCTGTACTAAGTAACAGACTACTCACTTTCCCATACGATTTGTTTAATAGGCAGCTGAAAACATTAGAAAGACAAAAGGGAGTTTTTGTATTCTGAACATTTACATTTTATCTACATTAACAATCAAAAGCATCATAAGCAGTGAAGGGGCCGTTGTCAGATATCATTTTGATGACACGTGTCCTTTTAAGTGTATCCAGTGTTCCTCATATCATTAGAAGCCAGGGAAAAATTAATAGAATACTAATGGCCAAGCAAGCTCCGAATACAGTAACCATTCCTTTTTTTCCTCTGTACATTTTATCAGCTCATATTTTAGCTCCATTTCTTCTTGAAGACCATTCGAAGAAATAAGACAGAAATTTGAATATACTGTCTGAGTACTTCATTTTCTCCCATGCTCCACTACACCTGAAGGGCTACCAAAAACATGGGCAAAGCTATTAATTTCTCTACCTTTGGGTTCTTCCTTCCCCCCATCTTTTTTTTTTTTGATGCTGAGACCACAGCACACTCCTGATTACACCAGTTTCTTTACATCACCTCTTTTGTCCACACTCAACTGCTGTCGCCAGTTCACACTCAGACTGCAAACCTCAGAGAGAAGCAAGACCAGACACAACAGCACCACTGCCCTGCACAGGGGCTGGGTACAAACACAAGGGGGGTTTTAGAACCCAGTGCTACATCACTGCAATTCAGGTGGACGAGCTGCCCCTAATCCTTGATTTCAGCAAGAACCTGCATCATCCTTTCCTTAGTCCTCAACTGAGGCTCCCTGACGATCCCTTCCCTTCAGAGGACAGAAGGAAAAGCAACACTGGAAAGGTCAGAAGGGATCAACAGCACAGCCCTTTGGTATTTTGTCTCCCCTTGTACTTTTTACTGGGTCTCTCACTCTCAAGAGGTGCCCACGTGCCCCAAACCCAGCCGGTTTGTCCTGCCCTGTATCTCTACACACTCCCCAGAGCAGCACGGGAGGAGCAGGACATGCTTTGCTCTAGGAGGTGTATCTGCATTGAGGGGAGCAGAGAAACAGAGAACATCACTGAGGAGCAGAGAAAGTCACAGTCTGTTAACTGTAATTAGAGGAAAGACTAATTAATGAAGTAAATAAACTTGGACGTATGTTAGTTCTATACAGTAAGTGCACAGAAAGTAATGCCTTTTCCATCATTCCCTGGTAATCCATGCTTAATTAGATATTTTTTTACTGTAATGCAGATTTCCTCTTTCTAATGCTCCTGCTGTCCTTCCCCACCTCACCGTCTCCCCTCGTGTTGGTGGCTTTGTCCTCTGACAAAAAGCCCACTGCAATGGGCAAAGTGCCAACATAATTAATTTTTCAGTAAAAGCCAAGTTGTTGTTTCCTCAGAAACATTTTACACTTCAGAAAACGTCAGAAATGTCAGAGTCCATAAGCAGAAACAAAATCAGAGACCTGCCTCCCTATTAATACTGCATGACCTCCTCAACCATCTCACTCTGGGAGGGGAAGAGCCACCAAAGAGGGGAGGGGGCCAGGGGGCTCAACAGTGTCAGCCCCTGGCAGGGCGGAAAAGAAAACAAGGATAAAACATATGGAGCACAGAACCAAGAGCCTCAGCCTTGAGAGGGGGCTGAAAAGCTGGCTGCTGTTCAGAGGAAGGGGCATGCAAAGCCCAGAGGAGAGCAGAGAGGCAAGGCTTGGTCCTCAGAGCTCAATCAGCCTTAAATTCCTCCTCCAACACCCCTGCGTGCAGAGGTGGCAACCCAAAATTATAGCTGTCTATGGAGAGGATGGAAGAAAAATGCTGTGTTGACTCTCCTTGTGGCTCAGAGGGATCCCTCAGGACTCCCCTCAGTTCATCACCCAGGAGGAGGCAGGGCAGGGGGGCATCTTCAGGCACAACACATCAGCGCCCTGTTTCCTGTCCCCTTTCACCCCCGAGCTGGGCTGCTGCTGTTTTACTGCGACCTCAGCCCCGGGACATGCACAAACACCCTTCCTGAAGCCTGCAAATACATCACTGTGAGTTATGGCACTTTCAGACCTCCACAAAAACACAAAAGGAGAAGGATCTCTGCTTCCCCAGGAGAGCCTCGGCAGAATGGCTCGGGCACAACAGGCATTGGCCATGGAGGACACCAATCCCACTGCCACAAGAGCTTTACAGCCCTAAAGATCTAAGGGCTCGGGTCACCACCCGATTCCGTCACCATCTGGGGCAGCTGGCAGCTAACAGTACCAAAAGCTGGTATTCCCAGGGCAGATCAGCTCTTACCCAGAGCAAATCCAAAGTATTTTGGCACAGCTGAAAAAAAATCACAGGATCATAGAACTGTTTAGGTTGAAAAAGCCCTCCAAGACCATCAAGTCCAACCATTAACCCAGCACTGCCAAGTCCACCACTAAGCCATGTCCTCAAGTGTCACACCTACATGTTTTTTAAGTCCCTCTGGGGATAGTGACAGTGCCCTGAGCAGCCTGTTCCAAATGAAGTTCTGCTCCAGCCTGCTGGGGCCTTTCTGCTTTTTACCACCCCATGAAGCATGACCAGCATTGTTAGTGACAGAATTGAGCAGTGCTTCATCCACACAAGGGGGACATCGGGCTCAGTTTGGGCTCCTGCCACCAAAGACAGGCTCACTTCCTCCATCTTTTCTTTGCTCTCGTGTTCCATTTCTCCTTCTCTCCTCTGGGCACATTAAAGAACTGTAAACATTTTCTGGCACATTCATAATGTTTACAGTCAGGTCCTTGACGAGGTGATCATTTCACAGACTCTAAACTTAGTTCTCGTGCTGGATTAGTCCCCAAAGAGTTTAAAAAGTGATATTGAGGTGCCTTCCATGGAAAAATATCCACACATGCCTTAATTTGCTCACACTGACTCCTGCATTAACCTGAACAAAAATAAAAAAAAAAGAGGCACAGCCATTTGCAGGATTAGAGCAAAAGTTTTCATTATAAATGCATCAGCAAATAAGTAACAAACTCAAACTTCAGAAAGATTTGTTATGACCATGGTTTGTTTTGTTCATCTATCCGATTGATTACAGGAACAATAGAACAGCAACGTGGGCACCTGAGAAGGTCTGCCTGACCCCAGCAGGTATTGCTCATGCAGATCCAGCTGAGAGGAGGTGACACATTCCTGACATCACATACACAGAGGATAAAAAAACCCTCTCGCATTCCACAAGCAAACTCACTTTAACTACAGCTTTGAGTCCCTTCCAAACCTCTGAATGAATGATCACACTTCAGAACAGCACCAGAGCTTGCTGCAAGAGACATTGAGATCAAACATTATAACAGATTACAGGCAGAGCTGGTAGCCCTGCATATCACAGCTGCCTAATGCTTCTGATCTTTACACCCTATTCCTACTTACCTATAATTTTGCCAAGCTCCAGCCATCTGGACTGCAACTTTGCGTGCCTTTTGCCTGCCTCAGGCAAATTTTAATTTCAGCCAAAATGGTTCGACTGCTTCTGAGAACAAGGCAGAGAGGAAAGATTTATCTTTTCTTTTTTGCCTACAGTAAAAAAAAATCCCGCTGACCTTTTCTTTAATTAGCTAAAGCATTTCCCAGACTTTGAAACAGAACTCAGCTTTTGACAAGATTTTGCTCAAGTCTGTATAAACAAAAACTTCTTGGTCACAGTTTGGGGGTTTGGTCAAGTTTGGCATTTTGGGTTTTTTTTGCTCCAACTGCAGGAACTTACCCAGGTCCAGCTCACTTGTGCTTTGAGGGGAAGACAACAGGAAATTAATATTTTTATATATATTTTCAGCCTCAAAACCTCTTGCTTTTTAAAACAGAGCCCAGGTTTTAGTGCATTACTGCTGTTTTTTTTTTAATGAACTTGAAAGCAAGGTGGAAATACTTGGAAGCTGGACATGGTCCTCCAGCTCTTTGCCTTGCCACCTGCAGAAGTCAAAGGTGGCAAAGCTGTAGGGTGCACAAAGTCAGAGTTAACCAAAGAGGCTGTACCCAAACCCAAGCCCTACAACTTGAATATCTATTGCTACACGGCACTGAACACAAAAGGTCTTAATTAGGCTCCTTCCAAATTCCAGTTTTTCTATCTGTGGAAGAAACATGCTACTTACTCAGCATTGAACTTCATGGAAAAAGCATTAAAATAAAGTATTAGCGTGTAACTGAAAATTTCAAAGAGTTCTGTCTTTAAGTGTCATTCAAAAGTATTAAAAAACAGACATCAAACAACAAGGAGAAACAAAACAACCTCATCAAGGGACACTCATTTAGTGCCCTTACAAAAGGGAAGAAGCTTGGGGAAAAACACACAAAATGCTATAGTTAAAGGCTGTATTCTAATGCACAGGACACAAGAAACCAAATTGAGGTTGCAGAGGTTGCCTGGTTTGATCATAACCTTCATAAGCTTTTCACCCTCAATAATGTCCTTCTGATGTAGTTTTCTGAACACAATTTTGTGATCCAGCTGTTGGTGTGAGACAAATCCAGGAGAATCAATGTGCATTTGAAGAGGTCACTTTCTCCCAGCTCTGTATCTTCAAGATGCATTTCAAGACCAAATATTTACTTACTAGTGAGTTTAATTATTTTTCATGCTCATGTCACAGCAAAGCACCACAAGTTAGACAAAGAAATGGGTTTCAAGCTCTCTCCAGTTCAAACTCTGCCTTCTCATTCGATGTGAAGCATTTGCTTTTATTTAACAGTAGTGATGCAGTGCACTTTATAGAGCATCTTCAAGGTAAAAATCTATGCAACCCAGTAAAAAATAGCATTATACTCTCCATTAGTTCAAGAAGTAGATTCTGAACCACATCCCTTAGAAAACGAACCATTTCCTCAAATGCCAAATGCACTGTTTACTCCTCACTAGTAGCAAAATGTGATGTACAGGGTTACTAATATCATTTCCAGGCTGTTATCTAAACAAACAGCCTATGAACAAAGGAAGAGAGGGGGGAAAAGTACCTTATCACCTCCAGCTTTAAAGCTGCTGCAAATTCCAACACACAAGTGCCATCTCTCAGCAAACACAGGAGCGTTCCTTACCCAGTATGGAAACATACCTTTAGTCTCTCTCCAGAAATCACAAAGCTCATTCCCAAGGACAAGGGAGGCTCCACCAGCACAAATGCTCTTCAAGGCAGAACTTCCCCCCCTTTTCAAGGCTACCCATTATAAAAGCAGGCACTCTTCATTCAGCACAGTGCTGCAGCTCACACAACCTGCAGCAGGCGTGTGACCTCCTGGTCCCTGCAATGGGTCGTTTCTTCTCCATGCCAGCCAACAGCAGCATCTCAGCCCTGCCTTGGGTCCCACCCTCAGTGGGGAGCTGCCACAGGTATCCAGTGCAGCTGATGTGACCCACAGCAAGCCAGGAGTGGTGCTGGGATGTTCCTTTGGGCATCTGCAGAGCCTCACAGATGTTCAGGGCATCCTCCTCCTGTTGGCCCGTTTCTACAGAGGGTACAGACCAGCGCACAGCTCACCATCAGCCAAACCACCCTCCTGTAGGACCACCAGCATCAGTAACCATCCCTCCCCCTGGTCTCACCTAAAACCAGCTCATTGCCTAACCCTGGGACAGCCACGGGTCAGTCTCCCTGTGCTGCTCCCGTGGATCCACGTCAGTGCCTTGGCAGGTCCAGCCGTGGTGGCCCACACAGGAGAACTGCCCCCAACAGTCTCATGGCCACACACCATCCTCCTCTTCATCCTCCTCCAACCAGCATGCCCTTTTGCAGGGACAGGGGGGCCACCAGTCTCACCCTGCCCTCCACAAGAGGCTGAGCAGAGGTCCACCATTCACTGCAGGGCTCTGGCTATTTCCTCAGCCAAAAAAAAAGTCCATGTCTTCAGTGTCTCTCACTGACACGCCAACAGCAGAGGACAACTCCTTATGACTGAAGTGTTTACTGTGAGCAGAAGTGCTGTGCAAGAGACTCAAAATTCTTCTGGTCATTTTTCTCTTCAGACAACACTTTAATTTTTTATTTTTTCTCAATGTCTTCTCTGCACAAGAGGAGGAGGCTTAGCTGCAGAACCACCCACCAGCTGGGCATCCCAGCCCCACTTCCACCCAGCAGAGGGGGGTGATGCCTTACATCACACGTGAAAACCCCTCTCAGGCCATCTCAGAGGCCTCCATCCAGTTCTAAGTACACAATAATTCCCAGAGGGCTCATAAGAAGGTTGATTTCTGCCATGCAGCCGGACATCAGAGACCGAGCACTCCCCTGACAAACGACAGCATAAATAACAATCTTAAAAGCCTTGTCCAGAGGGAAGCTGGGCACCTAAATCAGCCAGTGCGGTTCTCTCCAGTACAAATGGTAGCTCTCACCCTGCTGTGATCTTGGCTGGCATTCTCAGCTGAAGGACCAGGGATATTATTTTCTTCCATTTAAAGAACTATTTGGAATTTATGAGCCAATATTTAAGAACAGTTGATAGCTCACTTACATGGGAGACTCAAGCAGATTGAAATAATTTCATAATTAAAAGGCAGTAAAAGCATGTGTCATTTCAATATAACTCCTCGAAAATTCAGTCGCAATTTGATTTTATTTTTTTAATGAGATAGATTTGAGAGCATGCATTGATCTGATTAGCCTTTACATTCTTTCCTCCTTTTAGTGTAAGCCAATCTCCTTACATGGATTACTAGGCCTATTTAATTTCCTTCCCCGAAAAAAAGGAACGTCATTTTTCACTGTGATCATAATAGGAATTTGACCAATACAAATATGCTGCATTACCGCAAACTGTTAGTCACTAATTTCCTTCAAAAAGAGTGAATTCCAAAGCTGGGAGCTGTAATCCTAGAGGCAGACTTTCTATTCTCTACTGCTTTTAAAATTGCTTCTTTATGACACTCAATCATAGATTTTCTGACTTGAAGATGACAAATTTGGAAAGAGGTAATCAGCTACAGAATTCATTTGCAATTGATCTGTGCCACTCTTTGTTTTGCCTTGTCTCAGAGGGCTGGGTTTTTTAATCTTCACTTCCTAACCAACAGGTTTATGTGATGTTTTTTCCCCAAGCACACATTCAGATGATTTTTTTTCCAATTAAGCTTTGGTGGTTTTTTTTAAATATTAGCAGATTAAATACGCGGCACTCTCTACATTTAATCTGTCATAGAAGATGCATTAATTCCTAGATGCAATATTTCATGGAAATGGATTTACTTGCACACATCAGAATTTTCTCTCACCTCCTGTGCAGCACTGGCTGCCACGTGGAAACCCACATGTCCATCTCTGACTCACCAGCACGACATGGGACAAACGGGCTCCATCCAGCACCCACCAAAAACACCCAGAGAAGTCCAGCAGATTCAACCTAACGCTGCAAAATCCAGTCTCAAAAGTTATTGTGCTCATTGCATCAATACACCCTGAAGTCTTTGCCTTTACCTTTTACTAAGAATGCCAAGGTGGCACCACCCTGCCAACATCACTTCCAGGCACTAAAACAGAGGGGAGGGTGGGGGAAAAAGTAATCTCATCACTTTGGATGCCAATCTCTATTTTGTAGCAGTTTTGAACTAATCTGCAAGGCAAAGCAGAGCTGAAAACATTCCCAGGTGTGCTGCAACCAACTCCTTAACTCATGGAGGGCCAATGGGGATAGATTTGGCTCCAGCCTTTTCCCACACACCAGCCATGGCACAGAGGCTGCACAGGAGCAGTGCTGAGCTGCAGTGCCACTGAGACATGTGGATCCAGATGAAGGGCAAAAATACCTTCCCCTTTGTGAGAAGAAAAACCCTGTTCGACCCATGTTTATCAGAAAGCAGGAGGGTTTAATCATCTTACTGGCTTTAAAAAAAGCCCACCACAATGAAGGCAGCAGAACCAGGCAACAACTACTGTCTTGCTGTTCTAGCTGGGGAGAGCACTGCCCACCCTGGGCACTGGTGAGGCAGGTGCCATCCCTTCACAAACACCAGCCAGTTGGAGCTCTTCCCAATTGCTTGTTGGGATCTGTCTCCAAGATGCACTTGGGTCATATTCCTCTGCAGTCAACATGCAAGAGCTTTAATTACAAAAGCAAAGCTTCTCCACACCCAGATGAATCACCATCTGCTGGAATCACTATCCCTGAAGGTCTTCAAAAACCACACAGATGTGGCACTTGGGGCCAGGGTTCAGTGGCAGGCTTGGCAGTGCTGGGCTAATGGTTGTACTCAATGAACTTCAAGATCTTTTCCAAACTAAAGGATTCTGTGGTTCTTATGACACCAACACTCCAAGGGCTGCAAGTAGACAAAGCACCAGTGACAGCACCCCAGTGCTCCTGGATGGAAGGGGGTTTCCAGGTAACATCTCCCTATGGCACATCAGTCGGAACCAGACCTGCATCCCCTTCACAGCAGCAGGAGAAAAACCTAAACCCAAACACTGAGATACTGTTGCCACAGAAACAAAACACAAGGAAGATCCCACACCCCTCAGCATCTCTGCACCACCCGTGTCAGATGTATCTGCTCCACTTTCTAATGAGCAGAAGGTACCACGAGCCTGCCACGCTCATTTCTTTGATATCAAAAGAAAGTGCAGAAAGCTGTGCCTCTTCTGGGCCCAGGGAATAAAGCCAATTTCAAACCACTGCAGTTGAGTAATGAAAAATGAGACCACGGAGCTACTATGATTTTTTTTTTTTTAACATTTTGGGGATAAAGTCCAAAGCTTGAAAACTGGATTGTCAGTGCCTCCAGCACATCCCAAAGTTACAGAGCCTTCTACACACCAGATAATCCAAGAGGCAGTGCCAGCTGTACAGGGTCCTGAGGAAAGCTGTCATCTGCCCTCACTGTCTGAGTGATGTTTTTCACAGATTAATATACTTTCATAGTAGAATGAAAGATTATAAATTGCTAAAATTGATTTCACATCAGTGGTGAAGTCAGAGTGAGTAACACACCTGAGGTGACCCAGCCTGCTCAAGGGAACGTGAAACCACAGCATATTGACAGTTTAATTGGCTCAGCAAGAGTTCATTTCCCTCGGATGAAATGCACCATTGGCCATTTTATCGCTACATCTTATTGCTGCTTTAAAAGTGAAGCAGATGACAATCTAGCAAAATGTTTTTGTTACAGAGACAGCCCCTGTGTCTTTATTGCTTGGCTCTGCCTTCCTTCCCCCTTCCCTCCCCAGCAAATGCAAACTAGCTCTTGTTTGCATTTTAAGCACTTTGCAGGATGAGAGTGCCTCTATATATCCTTTCAGGACAAGTGATGGAAGGTGCTGCCATGCCCATTGCTGTACTGGAACTACAAAGGAGAAAACACAAACATTCAATGGCATCAAGCAGTTCAGTAAACACCACCTTCAAGGGTAACATGACATTTATATCACCTCACTGCAAGCTAAAAAGATGCCATTTGACTGCTTTATAGCATTAGGAGGCATTTAAAGAATGTTAGTACTTGAACTATCAAAAGATGATAACTTAGAGCTCAAAAGGTAATTACAGAAAACAGCCCACTTGTGGAAGCAGGAGACCTGAAGAAACACCAAAGCCCTGATTCCCTGGTTATCTCAGCTCCCACTCCCCCAGGGAGAACAGCCAGAGGATTGTGTTTTCCCAGGGTGGCTCAGAGCAGATGGGACAGAGGTACCACCACCACACTGATGTGGAGGAGCTGAGGGGGACACCACAGCCATCCCAGCGAGGCCACAATGCCCAGTCCAGACACCTCCCGATCCCAAAGGTCCACATCATCCCCCATGGAGGTGCAGAACCTTCCACAGCCCTGCCCAGGGAGCAGCCCCAGAGTGTCCACCATCAATGCCTTGGAAGGATGACAGCACCATCCCCTTTCCCAGCAGAACAGCAGCCTCAGAGCTGGCAGGGCACAGGACCCTGGCAGCAGAAGGAACAGGCATCCAGGAATTCCTCTGCACACTTTGAACTGGGGACCTCTAAGCCAACACTGAAGAGCGGCGCTTAAAAAACTGCTGAAGCAGCACGTTACAAAAAAAACCCTTATTAACCTCCAAGCCTCATTTCACTGATGAGAAGGGCATCAGCAGTACCTAATTGCAGGGGAAAAACACAGGCAGGACACAGGGAGGGATCTCAACCACACACAACTCCCCAAGGCTGCACCTTCAAGCCATAAAGACCCCAAAGGCAGAGGCTGGGGGATGGACACATCTCCTACCATGCACTTTCCTCCTCCATGGCCATGCCAGAGAGTTGCTGGTGCCCCTCTGCAAAAGGCATAATGCAGAATGTTCCTACAGCAGTCAACTGCTGGGATCCCCACGCTGGGGACCCCACAGGGGTCTCTCTGCACAGAGGTGTGGGTGGGAGCACGAGAGGCTGTCGGTGCAGGGATGCAAGAGAGGATGCAGGGAAACAGCAGCAAAGGCCAACAAGCTCCCAGAGACACACACCAAGTGCCCCATCAGCTGTGAGCAAGGGCTGTGCAAGATGCACCAGGATGCTGGAAGATCAAGGGAATGGGGGAACTCTGGCACTGATGGAAGCAGGGGAGAGGGAGCCCCAAAGCTCAGGCTCAGCATCACAAGGAGCACCAAGAGGCTCCTCTGGGGAGCAGCCCCATCCAGGACCCAGGGCCTGGAGAGCCTCATACCAGCACTGTGCTGCCATTGCCACTTCAGGCAGCGAGAGGAAGAAACAAAAGCAAAACTAAACATATTTCAAAATATCCCTTCCCGGTAGCACGCACTGTCATGCAATACTTCCAAAGCCATGGTTTATGTGGCTCAGGAGGGCAGTTTCATGCCCTAACTCCTGCATGATGGATTTTACAATTTGTTAAAGAAACTCATCAATCCTCAGCAGTCATTTTTAATGCCCAGAGCCTCCACAAACTCCCGCATTTTGCTGATCCCCCAATTTCAAATCATTTGAAATTGCTGCTACTATTACAGCTCTGCTCCTAAAGCTAAGCATTATGGCACACTCCAGACTTCCACCTTCTACGCTGGTGTAATAAACAGATTAACTGTGATTTATGAACAATAAGTTCTGGTTATTTGAAAGGAAACATTACCTCCCTAGACCAATTCTGACAACCAGAGATCTCTCATTATGCAGACAGCTCTTTCCACCTACCTGTAATCATCAGTTTAGCACATCCTTATCAACCTGGGAAACGTATCGCCATAGTTTTTCACTACAAACTTTGTGCATCCAAAGCATCTGGCAGGAAGCACCACCAAAGGCAGAATACCAGCCTGAGCTGACCCAGAGAGACAATTCCTATTTTAAACACGCATTAATAATTAAAAAAAAAAGAAAATTAAAGCAACAACAGAACAGGAAGCTTTCGGAGAGAAGGGCCTCAGTGGAGATAGGTGCATCACAAGGATACAGAAAGACTTCAGTTAGCAGAGGACTAATTAGGAACGGGAATGATAAGATGATGCAGGGATCTGTTTACGGTCCTTATTTACTTGCAAAGTCTAGTAAGAGTTTATACTCTTTTCCAAAAAATGGACTCATTCTATAACTTCACTCTAAAACGTCAACTTAATATTTTACAAGCCCACAAGCAGGAGTTCACATTTTCACGTGCACTTTTCACCTGCAGCTACTAAACTAACCACCCAACTCTCGAGGCTTTTGAGTACTGCTAGGAATGGTTTTATACATTTATTGAGTTAGTCACAATCACATTCCTCCCATTTCGAAAAGCTGTGCAACACTGAACACTGGTTAGACACCTCAGCCCACGCACACACCACAGCTGTGACCTGCTGGTCCCCTCTGCAGGGCTGGTTCAACCCCAAGACCTGCTGAGTGCCAGCACCCAAGCTCTGCTGGGCAGCACTGGTATCACCAGACCCTTCTCAGTGATTAATGTGCAAGAGCTCCCACCACACAGCCCATCTCTTCTCACCTAAATTGCCACGTGCATCTTGGATTTACCTGGGCAAGGCATAATTACTAAAGACAAAATTCTTTATATACTTAAACCTCTTTAACAGAATAAAAGAAATCTCAGCTCCCTCACCTTGACTCTAAAGTGGTAGCAGCCACCCGTGAAAAATGAAAAGCCTTGAAGGATTTGGAATAAGAAACTTGGAGAGACAATCACTAATCTTTTATCTTCCAGACTTCAAGCAGAATCAAGTTCTTCAAAGAAAACCCAATAAAGCCCAGACATTTTCATCATAACAAAATAAATAATTCAGTCATACTTTAGAGGACTCAAACATTAGGATCGGCTATTTGATATATTTGTGGCTTAGGTGCCTCTAAACTGATTAAAGATAACCTGATAGAAGCTTGCAATGTCAAAAGTGCCTTCAATCCTGACAGATATGAATGGATAGTGTAAATAACTATAAATAACCAAAATGGCTGCATTTATGCCTAATGGAGGATTTACAGCCTCCAGAGCTGCCTGGCAGGACTGGGAGTTACAGCCCTGCCTTTATCCAAGAGGAGAGGCACCAACACCTTCCCCACACCACCTGCTCTGCCAGAGTGACCCAGGGCTCAGCTCCAGAAGGGACAGGAACAGGATTCTCCTACAAACAAGAGGATACCACACACGCACAGGCAGGTTTGTTGGTATTGATTTATCGTGGTCCTCCTAAAAACTACTCTGAAACACATCCCAAAAGTCCTTCAGATCTCCACAGCCACTGCAAGTTCCCCCTAACAGAGCTCCTGTTATCTTCCAGGTGCCATCTGCACAAGGTAAAATGCCCTTTACCTTTCATAAAGCTGAGCTATCTAGATTTAATAATTAGAAAAATCAGTAGGATTCATTGAGGGCTTTTTTTGTTGTCGTTGTTTTAATAAGAAAAGATTAGGTGGTGACAGGTTCAGAAATTACCCCACCAAAAAAGCAAGTATCTAAGATCAGAAGGAGAGAGGAGAAAGCCAACCCCAACCATAGGCAGGGCTCTCACCATTCTCCACTGCAGGAGAGTTGCACTAATTCACTGGTTAGTTGGGATGAGAACCTCACAGCAATGATAAATGTCACCTGGCAAGAGACATGAGCAGCTCTGAAGCAATGGGGTCCATCTTGGCTCCATGGCAGTGGAGCTGCTGGTGGCTGAGAACCCAAACAGGGAGGTGCACACATGGGCAGGCACCAGCACGGATACACAGCATGGAAGTGAAAAAACTGCTTGGAAAATAATCCTAGAGCAAGATTTAACTGCAGTTGAGGCAGCCACAATAATCCATTTTAACACTGTCAAACGCAGCAAGTTTCCAAAAGATTAAATCACTACTTAAATCATCTTCATAATTTTAAAAAGTGCCTGTAAGATAAGACCAGGAGCTAATTGCACCGTTTAAATTTAGTGAAGGGAGAAAATTTTTTTGGTTGGGATTTTTCCTTATTGACTGCAATAAAAAAAAAGCCCAAAGGGTCTAAAACTAATAATCTAATAAACTTTGCTAAGTGAACATTGTAACAGATAGGCCTGGATGAGATTTCCTGTAAATGCCAGACAATTTCCCTTGATCTTTATCAGCAGAGATGCAGCTCTAGCTTCAGCAGGGAGAAATTAAATTTGGTGCAAAATAATAACATCTGGGTGAGATTCTCTTTGTCAGACTAGCAGTCCCTTTAGATACCAACCTAAAAATATTAAAATTAACTTTGAAGGATTTCACATTTGTGTTTTTAATATGAGTGGTTCAGCTGTGTTTCCATACCAACACACTTCCCAACACTCTGGAGTGGTGCAATTATCCATGCTCTGCACAGGGTCCCCAGGATGGGTCCAACCCAATGCAAGACACACCGAGAGCTCTCTGCCCTGCCAGAGCAGGACTCCAAGATTGCTTGGAGATACCCCACTCCTGCAGTCCCAATTCCCAAAGCCACAGGGTTGAGCAGGAACCTCAGGAGGTGCTCAGGGACCACGGGCATCTCTTCCCTGACCCTCCAGCACTCCTGACCTGCAGCAGCAGTCCCAGCACACACCTTGGCAGTGGGGGAGGACTCAAACAGTACCTGGGGTTTGATTGGGGACACTGCACCTCAGCACCAGCCCCTTCAGAGACGCCTTGAGACAGCAGCCTGTGCCCTACAGTGCCAGGATCAGACCACGGTGTGCTGCGTCCAAGCACAATTCCTACAGCTGGAACAGTCTCTGGCACTGCAGCCATCAAAATACTCTTAAACAAGTAGCAATCAAAACATCAATCTCTCTTAAAAAGTGTTCTTCTACAGACTTTCAGGCTAATTTTAAAGATAACAAAAGCAAACAATGTTCAAAGCCTAATGAATCGCCCTTCCAAGTCCAGAACACTTATACAAGATAATTAAAGTCAGCTCCTCAAGGGTTCCAGCTAGGAATTCCTCTCCTTCAATGGGATTGCAAATGATTTTTAGTCATGAGCTTTTTTTATAAGTAGAAGTGGTCAGAAACAGCTCAATTAAATGCTTTTCTTCCCCACCACCAAGAATGGCAATTCTGCACAGCAAGGCTTCTCAGAATAACATCAGCTTCCAAATCCCTGCCCAGGTCTCTGGGCCAGGATGGAAATATAAAAAAAAAAAACCAGGAGGGAAGGGAAGAAAAAAAGCCCAACAAAGAAAATATGGAGGGGATTCAACTCTCTCCAGAAGAGAGAGTTCAGAGCCACAGCACCCCACTGCTATGCACACCCTGCAGGACCCACAGGGGGTCATTCCCACACACAGTAAAAACTAATGGTGCAGTTTTTGTCAACTAGTAGGGAGGGAGGCAGGCACTTCGTATTCCAGCCAGGCTATTTACCATTTCTGAAGCTGGTCCACATTTTCAATGCCTAAAAAAACCAATCTCCTTAGTTTTACTCCATTCTGGTTCTTAGAATTGGAACTTAATGGTCACTACATTAAGAAGTACTAGAGGAAAAAAACACACTTATCTCCTCAGCAATTTATTTGATCTTACATTGAGAAAAGCAACACATTACACTTCATCAGTCAGTTGTGGCCCAGAACGCAGCTCTACTGTGATCTCACAGGCTTCAGCAGTCCTTGGGTCTCGCTACCAGTGAGACAGACAAAAATAAATCAATTATTCTGCAAAAATATCATCATGAAGGAAAAACGCCTGATTGTCCATGATTTCCTCTTTAAATACAGGCAAAAGCACCATTAATACAGAATGATGGAACCTCAACAGGACATCACTCGACAAACAAGCAATCATTTCACCGCACATTAATCATGGATAGAGAAAGTTCTGCTTGTGTAAAGGCCCTAAAAAAAGAATGATTGCAGGTTTAAACAGTATAAACTAATGTGTACCCACACTAAAAAAAAAAATAAATTCAAATATCCATTTCACAAACCAAAAGAGAGCCCTAACAAAAACTTCAAGTTACCATTAGAAAGAGCTGCCACAGCAGAACAGCAGGTCACCAAGCACTCCATGGAGCACATGTTTGTGAACAAGGCAGCTTCTGCCCACAGTTCCATGGAATAACCAACTTTGTGTGGTGGATAACAACCAATGCACACAGTTAAGTCAGATCTTATCAAGCACTACACTGAAGTGACAATCAGATCACATCACTTCATCCTGTATTTTGGGACTGGCAGAATCAAGACAGCACTTGCACAGAGACTTTTAATTCTTGGAGAAGTGAGTTTTTCATTTAGTTTCAAATTTGCACTTCAAGAGGTTTAGTCTTTAAATTTACATTTGCTGTTACAGCTGCAGGAATATTTAGGACAAGCCCTGCAAAGCAACCATATACCAAGCCCAGTGTATTATTAATCTGAAATAAGCATACATACAAGCACATGAAAACAAGTGAACAGAAAGCTCCCAGCCACCTGTGCTTCCAACCACCAGGTGCTGAGGAAGAGGAGGAGAAGGGCTGCCTCCTCCAGCATGTGACAGGACCACCCCCAGCACCCACCTTGGAAGACAGCAGCGTTCTGGATGACGAGGAACTTCAGCTCCATGCTGGCAGACTGCAGGAGCTGCTCCATGTTCTGACGGGCCGTCACCTGGTACTTCTCCTCCATCTTCCTCGAGCAGCACGTAGAAGAGCCCTTTGGGATACATACCTGCAGATCAGTCCCTGGAGAGACACAGGAAGAGCAGAAAATCTGCATTAGGAGGTGGAATTGCTGGCAGTGGAGAGGAAACCAAGTCCATACATCAGTGTCACTGCAATTACTGTTTGGGCAAAACAATGACGTTTCTGGAGTTTGTCCTGAGCAAGTGGTTTGGCCAAAGGAGGGGACTGATAAGGCAGAGCCAGGATTGCTGAGCAAGAGCCCTGCAGAGCTGTGTTTGCCTGCCAGCACACTGCTTTGCTTTAGCTCCATCCACTGACGTGCTGGTGCCAAGCAGAGCCATCCCCAGCACTGCCCCACCACGTCCTGGGTGCCCACCAGCACCCTGGCAAAGAGCCACAGGCAGACAGGAGAGATGGAGTGGGAGGTTGAAAACAGAGACAGGATTTGAGGCTGCAGATTTACAATTAACAGAGCAACATACACAGTACATCAAGGAAGATGTGATTGTGATTTGCACGGAGACTTAACACTATTATATTTTAAACTAATGTTATTTGCTTGCAATTTCCATCCTTTTGCATCCCCAGCACCAATAGTAACAACAGAAGGGACAAAACAATAACAATTTACTTGGGTTTTTACTGCTGCCTTTAAATTGTACATACCTTTGAGTTCTCCCACCCATTTTCCCCATCCCATCCTTCCTCCGTTGCAACAGGCAAAGCCCAAGGTCCATCACTTCACTCATGGAAGTCACACCGCAGGGACACAGATCCCGAGGGATCCACTCAGCACTGCACAAGGCAAGAGCCTCTGCAGCAGATGTGCTACTGCATGGGCAGCACCTTCACCCAGCTCTCCAGGATGGGACAAAGGCCAGAGGGATCCCTCTAGCACTAACTTTTACCACTGATCAGTGATGTTAAACTTCATTTTTTGACACACTCAAAGCACTTACTCATGGAGGAAGTAGGCAATTTTAGGAATGGTGGTGTTAGCTAAAAATAAATCTAGGAAAAAAATAAAAATCTTTCTGGGCTCAGACAACAAAAGATGAAACAAAAGAGCTGGAAATAGCAGCAAGAAAAACTCTCATTTTTGATCAACTTTAAAGAGCAAACTGAGGCCCTGCAAACACAAGCAGAGCAAGAGCTCATATCAAAGCAAAGAGCCCTCCTCATGCAAAACACACCTAATCTGATGCTGCTGCTAGAAACTCTAACAGCAAGCAACAGCCCCATTAAAAACAGCTATCCAGGGGCAGAGAGCAGCCAGAACCTCACAGTTCAGTGTCTGCCACCCAAACTGCATCATGCCTGGAGCAGGAGCAGCACCCTGCCAGGCTCAGCCCTGCCCACAACCAGGATTAGGACCCAGTCCCCAAACCAGTGACCGAGCCCAGAGTGAAGGCTCCTCGCACCTCTCAGCCCTCGTTCTTGCCTTCCTGTTTGCTACAGAGGGGATTTTGGCCTTAATAGAAACAAGTTTGGTAATTTACATCTTTGCTGTGGAAGGATTACATATCCTTCTAGGTTCCCTTCTCTCCTCTCCTCTCCTTAAAAGTCTTTTACTGCACCCGCTCTCTCCTTAATTACCAGAAAGTGTCAAAAGTCACTTCTGCAAGTGTAGTCTAGAAGAACAGGATTAATATTAATGTCAGTTCAATCGTGTATCTCGTGAAGAGGAGTCATCCACAGTGCCGAGGGAAAACCACAGCTGTCAGGGCTCAGGAGCAGCAACAGCAGAAACCCTCCTCGCTCCAGCCCCATCCCTTCCCCTGACACAGCCTTGGAAAAGAAACATTAAATACTTTATCTGCAACCTGCACTGCACGTGGGGAAGGGAGATTTAATCAGTGCAGGTCCTGCTGTCCCTGCAAAGGAAAACACATGGCCAAGGGGACAGAGGGGGCACATCTGTTGGGGAACTTCTTGCAGACAATGGTCACCTGAACAACCCTGCCTTGCCAGATGCATTGATGCTGTGGGGTCCTTTAAGACTACAGTGAAAAGCTATTTTTAAGTAGTGTCCACAGAGATTAACAAGGGAAGGAATGTAAACTTACAGAAGCTCCAGCAGAAGATTGAAAAACAGCGGCCGCAGAGAGAGATCATGAGGACTTTATTTTACACCAATGGAGTTGTGTGTTATTCGCATTAACCAGCCACGGGGTGGTTTGCAGGGCGTGTGTAGTACGTGTGCTAGCTGGGTTATTTAAGGGATGTTTTCACAATAATAAAACAGCATTACCTGATCATATTGGTTGTCTAGTGGTGTCCACTGGTATCCCTCGCAATACACATCCCCATCCCATCTCTCCTCACTGCCTCAGTTTCTCCCTCTGCACAGTGGGATGCACAGCACGAGTTCCTCCCTCGAGCCCTCCGACACAGAGCCAGCACCACTGGCATCAAAAGCTCCAGCCTCAGCAGCTTGGGAACTCACCCACTGCAGAGGGGCACAGCCACAGGTACATCATGCACCGAGAAAATAACAGGGGCTATAAAACCACATAACAGCAAGACACTGCATTAATGAGAGCAGCAGTCATATAACAGCAAGTTAAAGTGGTTTTTTAAAGTCAAACCCAAGTCAATTTACACCGCAAAAAGGCTTAGCGTGGTCCTTTTAACACTACAATACGGCCATAAATTCCTTTTTAATGCAAAGCTTATTTCCTCCTACATTTATCATATTACGACACATTTCAAATTATTTTAAAAAAAAAAAGTCTTCCATGATTAATGGAAATACCAATGGAGAAAATCTGAGAGTTGGCAATTAAGAGGTCTGTGCAAGTTAAAGCCAGGGATAGGAAGCAGCAAGGTCACCCACTCACGTCCCATCCTTCTTTTTCGCAATTAAAGCAAATTCCCCCCTTAAATGGATTTTTATTTTTGTGCAGTAAAGAGACAGATACATGCTATATCAGAGCAATCCTGGAGGAGGAGGAAAAAGCCTGAGAATTAACTCTGACAGCTTAAAATGTTTTACAGAGACAGCCAACTAACACCAGTGACCAGAAACCACTGCGAATGCAACAGGCCAACAGAGGCAGGACAGGCTCTGGTAAGGTACCAGGGACAAGGTCCTATGTGGGGTGGGGACAAGGGACAGGGTCTTGACTCCCATCTGCCAGTTAATTTCTGCGTATGGCTCTCCCAGATGGTGAGATGGCTCAAACAGTCCCATCTGCAAGTCCCCATAGGAAGGACGGGAGGTCTCAATGTCAGTCCCCCTGGAGCCACCAACCCATGCTGCTGACCCCCAGTCCCAGCAGACACCAATGAAACAGAGACAGAGCTTTATGACCAGCAAATGCATTTGGGGTTTATTCATCCCACTGCTCAAAGGAGTCCCTTCTGCTCTCGTGCTGCAGGACCCCCCAAGAGACCCAGCCCCAAGGGCAGGGGGCCGTGCAAACCACAGGCGTGCCACCAGCACGGTGGATGCAGAGACACGAGCGCCTGGGAACGCACACGGCAAGCCCACTGATGAGACACGAGCAATAAAGGGATTAAAGTGCCACACGTTTCTGGCTCCAAAAAGATGCATGGAAAAGGTCCTGTGAGTCATCAAATCCTACCCCTGCCTCCCAATCCACCCCCTCTCAGCATTTTATCTAACACAAACACCTCCAGCGATAGCTACGGCTTCTGAGACAGCAAAGCCCATTCCGCTGCCTAATGGCCCTTACTGTTAAGGCTGTTTTTATCTCCCAACCTACACAACCCCTTTTTCTGAAAAGTTTCAAGTCATTACACCTCCTAATGCCAGTCTCAGCCCTTGCAAACAACCTTCTCCTTTTGCTGATAAATCATTACAAACTCATTTTTGGAAAGGAAGTGTCCCACGAATTACTGCGAGGGTTTTATTAAATGGCATTTGGATGCTCACGTACCAACCTTTCCAAGATGAGTGAGACTATAAGAAGCGAAGCCCAGGAAGGAGCCTGACCCTCTGACACCCAACTCTCGTGCCTGGATGCAGCCCCTTCCATGGGCACAGGAATGCCAGGCACCACCAGAGCTGTGCCATTTATGCCATCTTGGGGAACAGCAGTGTAAATGCTCCAATAATTTCACATATACTCCCAGCTGACAGAAATAAACTCTAGAGCTGCAGTAATTTCAGCAGCACCCCACTTCTTCCTCCTCCTGACACAGGGAGTTTTCACAGAAGGCTGGGTAGCAGTGAATTTAAAGCATTACATTTGACTTTGATGTACAATTATCCCCGCAGATAGGTGGTTAGTACAGCAGAAGTGAAAATCATTTCAGTGGATTAACTGTCAAAAAACCCACCCTGGAGATCATCTATGGGCAGTGGTGGACTCCTTCATGAGGCTGACGGATTTTCCTTTGATTTTAAGCATCCCAGGATAGCTTCAACCCTGTCATCAGATCCAGGCAGACAAGCTGTGCTTTCCACTGGAGCACTCAAGCCTTCCCACCCAGATCCAATGGCAGTTTAAATCAGATTAACATTCTCCCCAAATTTACCCCAGGCACTGCCAAAATAAGCAGCTCTCCCTGCTGAAGGCTGCATTCCTGTGGCCTCCTCCCCATGTGACAGGGGCTCTGCCACCCTGTGCAGCAGCACCCTCGCCTTCTGCACTCTGGAAATGTCAGAGGGCCTCCTCCCACCCTCTCAGCTCCACGGTTTGTTAACATCACCCATAAGAAGGATGCTGTTTTGGGTCAATTTTCCTCCTCCAGTTGTTTTACAGTCAGCATCATGCTTTAAATAGATAAAAGCAGTGATTCAACACACATATAACGGATTTTCCCCCAGCTATTTCAATACTTTTTATTAAAAACCATTTTTTAAATTATGTCGTGCATCTGCCAGGGGCTTTTAATGCTCAGTATTTGGGGGAAAAAGGAAATGCAACTGTTTAGAACCCAGGTTAAGTGCTGATCTTTTAAAACCTAATTAAAGATATATAAATTATAAACCAACCTCATTCAATAAGTGATTAAAGTTGGAACAGTATGGGTACTACATGAGATATTTATTACTACTTAATTATCCTTTATTTTCTATTCCATCTTGTGTTTCACAAGGCCATCTGACTCTGGATTCCTCCCCAGGTCTTGCAATGTTGGCCAGATGATTCTCATGCAAATCTAACACTCTATAAAACCACATCTTTTAAAAGAAGTGAGAGAAAAATAGGTTTTACAGAGTAAAAGTTCGCTCCTAACAAATGTACAAATGTATCAATGATATGGTCAGCAAAAGTATGGAGTTAATTTGTAGGCACCCACTCGCCATACACATTTGCTACAGTCACATGCACACATCCTACAGCCATTCCAAAGACCGGGAAGAACACTGCTCAGGATGCTGTTAAAGTTAACCCCTGGGAAAAAAAATAAAATTAATGATCTCACTATAAAACTACTGCCTGGGGAGGTTACTAAATTTTAGGGTTCTGCTCCTGCTCTTTTAACTATCAAGAGAGCAACTTGCAGGCCTGAAATAATTAAGAACAGAAAACTCAATTATCTAGTAAAGCAAGCTCTTAAACCACCGTGCTAAGCTAAATGGAAAGGCTGCACAGGGAGGAGCATCATTAGCCCCACTCAGGAAAAACAGAATAAAAGAGCAGGAGTACAAAGGGAACCAGCTCACAAGCAAAGGCACATGGAGACCAGTGGGAAGAGCTGGGATTTTTAATTCTTAAACTGCACACTGGCACACACCAGCTACCAGAAATAAAAGAGAGAAGAAAGCTGGACACGCTCAGCCAGCCGGTTGTAAAGCTTTACACCTTGACTCCAAACCCAAAAGGTTAATCTCCTCTTTTCTTAGGGTGAATCTGTATTTTCTTCCATCAAAGAAAATTAACAAAAAGCTGGAAACTGCACTTTGCCATGGGAGAAGGAAAACAGACCCACCAGCAGATATTTCTGTCAAGATAAATATTCTTCAGCTTTCCTTAGTCCCAGGGCAGAGCCATCCATCTCCCCTCCCCATCCCAGCAAGGCACCAGCCCACCCATTGCCCCCTGCCCACAGGCACCAGCCCCATTTCCTGGGGCACCACCACCAACACAAAGAAACCCAAATGGCAAAGAGAGAAAAGAAACCAGGAGAAATGGAAATTCAAGCTACTGTTCATCCATGTGACATTATACAGGGAAAAGAACAAATGGAGGAAGAAAACCAATGGGCAGCATACGAAAGAGACTTCAGTTATTACTGAACGTGAAGCTACCCCAGGGCAGAACCACAGGCTGACTCAGGAGCTGGTGTGAAGTCCCACCTTCAGAAAAATCCAAGAAAAGCACTTTCCCATCACTCTGCCTTCACTCTCCTCCAGCACAAGACCTCTGATCCAGCTCCGGCTGAGCTGTTGCCGTGAATTGCATCCTCCCACCCCTCCGAACACTCAGACCCAGGTGACAGCAGTTAGGTGGTGCCACTCCCCACCTCCAGGCACCCCAAAGCTGCTCCAGAGCTACACAAACGTGGTGCCCAGGCTGCGGGACCGGAGGAGGGCTGAGCTGCTCACTGCCTGATGCCTGCCTCCAGCCAGAATAGCTCCCAGAACATCCACACCGCTCATGAAACAGCATGACACTTCCCACACATTTATGAGAATTGCCCCCTTTTTTTGGCTGGTTTTTTTAATTGGAAGTGTGGTCTCTGACTCCTTGAGAGCTCTCCTACAGAGAGCACTGTGCCAATGTCCCCCCAGCCCTCCCACCACTGATCCAGTAAAACACAGCCGTGGGACATTTCTCCTGCGTGTGTTGCAATTCTGCAGCATTTCCTCTACTTATTCCTTCAGCCACAACTGCTCAGGAGGCAAAAGGGGGGCTTCTACTAGTTATTGTTTCCAGTTTGTGTCCAAACAAAAAAGTCTATATTTTACAGAAGTAGTTTAACCCTTTGTTTCTCCAGAGAAGTATGATCCATATGCAAACGCTCTCAGGAATGATTCCATGGTGATTTGTGGATGGAAAGTCCAAAACTTTTTTTTAATTGACAGATGTATGGAAGGAAGAAAAGCAATAAACAGATGCCTGGAAAACAGTCCTTGAGTGATGCTCCCCTATTACAGAGATTTATGCAGCTGCTACTAGGAGAAGCAAGTGCTCTGAAGTGTAATTACTACACAGAGTCATGCAAGATGGGCCAGATCCAAGGTATAAGCAAGCAGTAGTTGCTTTAATTATGATCAAGTTTATGTACTTAGGCAAATGTAAAAGTTCCCACATATCAAATCGAAAGTGGATTTATCATCATAACAAGCTGGAAGCATTCACTTGAAACACCAGCCCTGATATGAGATATTGATCCAGCTACCCACAGGCTCTGCAGGGTGGCAAAGGGCTCCCTACTCCTCCTGATTATCACGGATGCAGCTGGAGCACCCCAGGGAGAAAGAGCATAACTGAGCAACTCCAGCAACCCGAAACCTGCTGGGAAGGGAAGATACCAGGGCAAAAACACCCACTGCAATCACAGCCAGGCCACAATGGAAGATGCTACCAGTTTCTGGGGAAGGACTGACCACATTGCAGCACAGCAGCCCCTCAACACTCACAGCACAGCCTCTGATGGGAGCCATGCCACAGGGACCTGCCCACCCTTCCATCACCTCCCTGGAGCATTTAAAAACCTACTCCAATCAAGTTACCTCGAGATCAAGGCAACCATTTCACTGACTTAAAAAGAAAAGTCTCCCCCTGCTTCTGTGATTATAGACAAACATCAGAATTTGTAATTTCAACAGCGATAAGAGCAGCTCTTTCCATTCCCTGCAACTCTCCATGCAAACATTGCGCTGGAAAGTGTTTCCAGTCACTTCCTGACTGACCAGGAGATCCAGGCCCTGCAGGATGGACAGAGCAGAGATGCTGCTCCTGCAGTCAGTCTGAAGGGAGCGCGAAGTACCAAAAATTACATGGGAAAGGCACGTAAGGACAGGAATGGATAGGGAAGGTACACTCTCACCAGGACTTACATCTGAACTCTCCTTCTAACTCTCCCAGCTGTTGGTAAGCTGAGGCACTGCTACAGCCCTCCAGCCCCAAAGATTTGGGATCTGCAGCCCCAACGCCCCGCAGTGCCAGCCCTGGGCCCCTGCTTGCCCCCTTCCTCCCCGGCGCTGCAGCATCACTGCTGGAGGGACTCCCGTGCTCCTGCTCCGAGCCACACCGAACGCAAGAAACGTAACTCAACACATCGTCATTAAAAGCCGCTACTGCTGGCGATGATCTCATTGCACCTCCCTTGCCTGTCACGTTTGCCTGTTATCTTTTCCTTTTCGTACTTTGATCATGAGGTTTCCAGGGCAGGCGTTCTCCGCTGTGCACTGAACCCAACACGGCAGCTCCGTAGCGCAGCCACCGAACCTGACCCGCTCGTGTACACACGCTCCCAGCACAGACACCCACCTGGAGCAGCCGCCACTCCCCGGCTCCCAAAAAGCTGCTAAAGAACCTTTGAAAGGCAGGGAATTACTCAGGGGTTTCGCTTACGCTTTCAAACAGCAGTGAGGCAAACACACCAAGAGCAGCCTCGCAGGGCGGCGGTGGGGAGGCTGGCGCGGTCCCACCCGGGCAGCCACCTGTGCTGGGCACCGCAGGGCAGAGGCGCACACCGCGCAGAGCCACCGCAGCCGCGCACCCCGCACGGCGCCCGCCGCCAGCCCCATGCCCGGCAGCGCGGCAGCCCCCGGGGCCAGGGTCGGGTGCCCCCGGAACGGCTTTACAGAGCGGGGCTGCGCTCGGAGCCCGGCACACCGCAGCGCTGTGCAAAGCGGCTCCGGCGGACCCGCGGGGACCCCGCCCCCCGCCGGCACCGCGCAGCGGAGCCCCGACAGCGGCACGGCAGGGACGGGCACGGCGGGTTCCCCAGCTCTGCCCCACAGCCCGAGCTCGCCTCGGTGAAAGTCCTCCCCCGAGCAAACCGAGCGCAAGAAAGACCCGCTCGTTCAGCGCCTCCCCATTCCAAGGACGGAACCGGAGACTCCGCGTTATCCCCGCGGAGTCCCTGCGGCCGGGAGAGCGCGGCTCCCCGTGGGCTGCGGGAGAGGGGACAGCCCGCACCCGGTTCCGCAGCGTCCCGCAGCCGCACGGCGGGCACCGCGCGGCACACACCACGGGGCAGGGCGGCCTCACCTGGCACAGGGCTCTCGGGCACCCACTTGGCTCCGGGCTGCAGCACCTGGAAGGCGGCGCGGACGGGGCGGCAGGCGGCGTCCCCCGCCAGCTGCGCGGCCCCCGGGGCACCGAGCAGCAGCGCGGCCGCCACCGGCAGCAGCAGCGCTGCGCCGCTCCCCGACATCCTCCCGGGGCACCGGGGCGCTCCTCTACGCGCTGCCAGCGGACATCCCCGATGCGCCGGGACGGAGCGGTTTCAGCCGGCGCTCATCCCCGCCGGGATGTGCGGGATCACCAGGCTCTCAGCCCCGCCGGGATGTGCCGGGATTCGCCGGGATCAGCGGGCTCTCAGCCCCGCCAGGACCCGCCGGGATCACCGGACCCTCAGACCCGCGCCTCGCGCGCCGCTCCCGGGACGCCCGTCCCGGCCGCGCCCCGCCCATCGCGCCCTCATTGGCTCCCACCCCGGCCAGCCCCAGTCCTGATTGGCCCCTGCCC
>VWZG01009936.1:0-25429 GCA_013396735.1 Grallaria varia | reverse complement strand
GTCCTGATTGGCCCCTGCCCCCCCCACTCCCGCCAAACTCGCCCCGCGCGCGGCCTCGCCCCGGTGCTGATTGGCTGCCCCGCCGCAGCGCGCGCCCCGCGGCTCACCTGTGCGGACACTGCCCATCGCAATCCTAATCCCGATCCCGGCCCCGCTAATCCCAACCCCAACCCCGTGGGTTCGCACCCGGCTGAGCGCCGCGCCGCTGCTCCCTCGCTCCGCTGCCCCCGCCTCACCCCACGCGCGCAGCTGGAGCGGCATTGCGGGACGCGCCGCCGGTCCCGCGTGTGGCGCGAGTTCGCGGTGCTGCACCGTGAGCGAGCGGAGCGCCTCTTAAACCCTCGCCACCCTCCGCCTGAGCTGCAAGGGAGGGCGAAGTTCCACACACCACGCCAGCTCCTTTCCATAAGGCAAAGGGACAGAGCGGGACTCACCTGGAGATTCCCCCGTGAGAGCAGAGCGGTGCTGAGCGCAGGGCCCCCGGGGCGGCAGCGAAGCCCGAGTTAAACGCCTTCTGAGGGGTCCGGGGGTGCCACAGGGCCGGGGTGCCCTTGGGTGGGCACCGGACGGATCACCAGAGGGGTTACACCAGAAACAGGCAGCCGCACTCAAGCAGGTTGTATTTCTCCAGCAAGACCATTTCTACACCAATTTTCAGATAGAGCTGTTGGAAATGCCCCCCATACCGAGCTAGAGTTCCCCCAGGCTTGGCCAGACCCCGCGTCCCCTGGCAGCAAGGACACAGGGACCCTCACTGCTGCCCCAGCCAGGACCAAGACAGCCCAGGAAAAGACCTTAAATACCATCCCTGACTGCTCAGCTGGAAGGGGCCCCTGCTGCTCATCACGCAGCTGTGCAAAGTGGGAAGCAAACAGGTGGCGTGAGGGAAGGCTTTATTTAAAATAGTAAGGACCACGTATGAAAAACTGCCCAAGCACTGTTTGCCCAGGCGGTCTCCTCATTCTTCACCCCCAGCCTGCACAATGCACAGAAAAATAATGAGGGAGCGAGCACAGGCAGAAGAACAGACGAAAAATCTATTTAAAATTGTCAGTGTAAATGCAGGATCAAATTATGGCTAATGGTTTGCTACCAGCTCTTTTTCACCCTGAAATTTTGAAGAGAGATGAAAAATGAAAGGCCAACCTGTGTATTTGTTCTAAGAAAATGCCTGCCAGGGAGAGAGTGTTAGAATGTATTATGGATATGAGTCTAATAAGATGGAATGTGCAACATGTCTCGTTGGTTAATGGATTGTTGGAGCCTGTTGCTGTCCTCAGACTGTGCTATTTATTATCTGTTTATTGTGTCTAGTAAGCACGACTGACAAAATTCCCATTAACCGGGCAGCAAAAAGTCCTGCTTTGCAGGAATTCAGAGAAATTCAGAAATTTCATTTTGTTTAGAGGTGCAGGTACTCCACTCTGCAAACTGTGCCTGATATCAGCAGAGCTAAGAGCGGGCGTGTGCTCGGTGATAGAGATGAGGAGTCATCCTTTCCCCATTTTAATTCCTCCTGGTTCCTTAGGTGGAACACCAGCACACGTGCTGCAGCTCATGTGAGCTGTGTCACACCAGATAAAGAAGGTACCCTTTCTGCAGCTCCCTCATTGATTCAGTGATGGATCTGTTATGTTTATGCAACACTTTCGGTTTCAGGTACAGCCTTGTGTTAGGTCAGGAATCAATTGGACTGAATTGCAAAACACAAAGGCTGGTATTTGAAGCGCTCCTTTATCTACGCTATTACAATCTATATTATGTTTATGGTCTGAATTACAGTTGTTTAAAAAACATTCAAGCATCTCCTGTGTTCATCTTCAAACCTGCTGTGTGTATTTCATTTAAGCACAGGAGGCTTTTGCTGCTCCAGGTAAGTACACAGATATTGTCAACAATGCCATTAGAGCAAAGAATTACATGCAGCGCCAAATAGGTGCCATTTAGGTATCTCTGCTCAGATGAGAAAGTGCTTTAAGATTTCAAACAAATTGGAAAATAACATTACTGCTCTTTACTGGATCTGGCTTCACAGTGGGATCTGACATTATCTTGACAATGACTCGCTGCAAAAAGTTTAGTTACCAACAAGAAGATGTGTCAAAAGCAAGTTAAAGCTTGTGGAAACGTACCACAAAACCAAGTAGCAGTCCTTTCTTTAAGTCACTGTTTTGGCTGATACTTGGAGTCTGCTGCCTGTCAGGGAAAAAAAAACCAACTCACATTTTAACTGGAGACTTTCCCTAATGAAGTGAGTGATTTCCACTCATATCTCCCAGTTTTCACTCCAGCTTTACTGACTTTCCTTGGGGTACTAAACTCTAGGATGCAGCTAAACGGAGACAAGGAGAGAATCCCATCTGATCCACGGGCCAACACTGTCACATTCTGTAGCACCTCCAGCCCCAAGCCCAAAGCATGATCTCCACCGCAGTGCCCACAGAAGCATTCCCAAGGTGACAAGTGAAGACTCTCTGACTGAATCAGGACTGCACCAACCCCAAGAAAGTCTGAAGCTGTTTTCCTGAGCACTGCACATCCGCATGACCCATCCTTTTAACGCGTGAGGGTATCAAACACAGATTTGTCCTGGAGGAGAAAGCAGGCGACTTGCTCCAAGATCAGAGGCAAAGTCACTGGGTTAGTTGTCTGCCAGCAGAGTAGTAAGAGCCAAGTCATTGTCTCATATCCAGGATGATAATTTCCCCTGTTACAACTGCTCGCACCGTAAAAAATTCACTTAATCATCTACCTGCCTCAAGCCTGTAAGTAATGAGAGGCAGGATCGTGTGCAGCTGATTTTATCAAATGCTCTTATGAAGTTCTCCACTGGGAAAACCCTGAATCAATTAAAACACCAAGGAGAGATGTAGGAGAGGGATTCGTGCTCCCCACAAGATGCTCACCAGGTTATAAACACATTTCCCTTACTCTGTGGATGGGATGGATGAGTTCCATGGGGACAAGGTCAGCAGAGCCATGCCTAGAACAGAGGAAATCACCATGAGGCAGGCCAGAAAATAAAAAACCTGGTGCATCTGTTGACACATCTGCATGTTTCTGGCACATACCTAACAGTCTACACGGGCAGGTTGGGCCTGGATTTCTCACCCCTTCTGTGATCCTGTTGTGCTGTTTATGGCCCAGCTGCATCACTTGAAATCTCTCGTGTCCTGCTGGAATTAGGAGCTGCAGGCAATGATGACTTCTCCCTGCCAGAATGACCCTTCCCATCTTCTCCTGCACCCTGCAGAAGTTGCCTTTTCAGGCTTTCATAACCATTTGTGGAGGAGGAGAAGGGAGAAGCTCTTCACTATGTAACAGTACTTGCACATAACCTGATGGAAAAAAGAAAAGTGCATTTGCCATGGGGCACTGGGAGAAATGATGGATTGCCAGGTAGCAGACATCCCTCCCCGCTTTGGCAGGATATTGTATTCCATGTGCCATACAGGAATGCTGATAGATCCATAAAGCATTAGCCTTTTCCTCACCCTAAAAAGCAGTGGCTGATAAATCACTCGCTCTCTGGAGTTTGTTGGGAGCAGATCACACAGCAGAAGCACTGAAGCCTTCAGAGAGATACATCACTTAAAGACACTGCAGATGCCAATAGGGCTGTACATCAAGAATGCACAGGCAAATCACTTTCCCTACTCAAAAATGAGCTACTTCAGAACTGGAACTTTTTTCCCAAGTATGTACCAGTTTCTGCTGGTACTTACATCAGAAATGCCTCCCAGAGCCCTGGGAAATCTCTGCACCCCAGTCCCAGGGATCTCCCTATGTTTTACAAAGAGTTTGAAAAGTCTTTGTAAAGTCTCCATAAAGGACACAAAACTTATTGTGACTGCAGAACATTTCATGGGATAAAATCCCAGCCAGATCCAAACTTTTCTAAACCAGCTCTTAACTGTGGATCAGATTCACATTTTGCAGGGGCAGCTGGCTGAACAGCTAACCATGCAGTTATCTGAAGGATTTGCATCCTTTGTAAAATTAAAAATGCACAGACACAGCCGACGTGGCTCAAAAGCTCCTCCACACCCCCCCCCCATCTCTGGAGGACCCAAAGCACAGCATGAAAGGATGAAACACTCAGTGTGCTGCAGTTTGGGCCACGCTGGTCACGGGATGCAGCTGTCAGGGAGCAAGGATGCTCAGAGCACTCCTCACCACTGCCC
The DNA here is from genome assembly GCA_013396735.1 of Grallaria varia. NCBI lineage: Eukaryota > Metazoa > Chordata > Aves > Passeriformes > Formicariidae > Grallaria > Grallaria varia. Next base: position 21,245 of record VWZG01009936.1, on the reverse strand, counting down.
ATGCTGCGATATCCATCTCTTCTCCAGCACCCAGCGAAGGGGGCTGAACACTGGCAAAGCTCCTGAGTGCAAGACAATCACCTGAGACCCAGCTCTGCAGAGGGAAGCAAAGCAGAAGAGATGGGAGAAAACTATTCACCGTGCACTGCTGCCTCTGCTGGGAGCACAGAGCAGACATTTCTCAAGCTGATATTTTCATTTATCATCTCCTGGTGATTAATCAACAGAAGAGACACCGCCGGGAGCCAGCCCAGAAGGGATCAGCCCAGAGCACTCACCTATGGAAACAAAGCACTGCCGACAATTACCAGCCCAGGGCTGTCACCCCATGGGCATCCTGCTCTCAAAGACAGCTGGGATGTGAAATCCCAGGGCACTGCTGTGAACCAGCTCTGCACAGCGTGAGCAGACTGGCAGCTCTGGGGCAGGCCTGGCAGGCACTCTGGGTTTGGCTCTGCAGAGGTGCCACACTCCCAGTTCCCCCGAGAGCCCCGGCAGAGCAGCACAAGCCCTGCGAGTGCTGGAGCGACAGGCAGCGTGGTGCACAGAGCACCCAGGGCAGGGCAGGGCACGGCTGCAGCCTGGCAGGGCAGGCACTCCAGGTGGGAGTCACGGGGCTGCACACACTGATGTGGACAGCACACAGCTCTGAGATGGGACTTACAGCAGAACTAACAGAAATTACATTGAATATATAAATTGCTCCTGCTATAAACGGAGGCCATGGTGCATTCAGGTGCCTTTCCAGGAGTGCTTTTTTTCCTTGGCAGTGGCACCACAGTAAAACTTGATTTATGCCTTAATAAATTACTATAATGCTTAATATTATATGCAAAAACTCTGGGAAGAGATATAATAGGGGACTATTTTTGCTGGGCTCATGCAGAAGCTGTCTCCAGTCGCATGGCAATGAGGCAGCTCCAAAGACATCAGAAGTGTTAGACTGCTCCTCAAATGCCACTTTGTGGGTAAAAGAGCAGATGGGTGACCCAGTGTCAGCTTTTATACCCAATAATTCAAGAAATTGTAGGGACGGAGTGTTCCTCCCCCTCACCAACACAGATCAGGAGTCTCTGTTGGAGCCAGCGGATCTGGAGCAGCCCCAGAGAGCATCAAGCCCTGGCAAAGGAGGAGACTTGGAACGAAGGAAAGTGAAGCAGCACGAAGAATCTCCATCAAGGGCAGGGTGACTCTGTGGCTGCCAATGGGCCACTGCAGAGTTCAGCCACTGTGCAGCAGGATGGAAACCCCTCTGCTCCTTGCCATGTGCCCCCAGCACCTTCTGCCTCCCCTTCCCTCCCTCTCGAGCTTCTTCTCTCTCATTAAGGAAAGGCCACTACACACGATGGCAAGGAGACAAAATTGCAAACCAGAGAGTTTCTGTTCCTCCAGCTGCTTTCTGCCAGTCCTCACCTGCCCGCTGGGCTTGCTGTGAATCTGGTCCCACAGATGGGATATGCCCTGGCATCCCTCGGCTGCAGGTTCTGCTCACGACGGGCACAGCATGGCTCTGCCTCTCTGCTGCAGACACCTGTTCCCAGAGGCTCTCTTGGCCTGTTTGGGCTTTTCCAGCTCCAGGTCTCCCAGCACAGACATGATGTGTCCCAGAGCCCTTTTATTCCAGGAGGTGAGGGTCCCTCCAGGGCTGTCCCTTGCCATCAGCAGCTCCCTCGTCCTTTGTCCCTCCTCCAGCCCATCACACTGGGAGACCATGACCTTCCACTGGTTATTTTTTTCTGCTGCATTCATTTTTCTGGCCCTTGCAGAGGTGATGCCAGCAGGATCCACACACGAAGCCATCTGAGCACCCCTCCTGGCTGGCTGGACTGAGCTCAGCACACCCTGGGCTTCTCATACCAGCATCCTCACTCGCACCTGCGAGGACATTAATGGATCTCAGAGGGCTTGGCTATTCAGATTCTACCCTCCTTGCACAAGCCAAATAATTTAATAAAAGAACCCAGTAAGATTTAACGCTTGTGCACTTGAAGGCATTTCCCAAACAACAACTAATTATCCTGCTGGATGCTCAGCCAGGTTTCACCCCTCTGTGGAGGACGACAGCTTATCGACGGAAGGGAAGCTTTGCTTTTAAAGGAGCCTACCAGGCATTCACATTTGTCTCATTTCCGATCAGTTAGAATAATGAACCACCTTACACAGAGAGATTTATTTTGTTTGTAAATGCTAAATCATTCCTGCATGCAAGGCATAAATGTCAGACCCCTCAAACAGTTCACTGGGGGGTTGGTTTATCTTATTACTATTAAATGTGAAGGAGAAATTGAGAAGCAGGTAAGTGTGAAGCAGAGGTAGTTTCTCCTGACTCTTCCTGTCCCTTAAAAAAGGCTGAAAAACACACCTGAGCTACAGGGGTCTCAATTAGAAACTCTCCTCCAATTAAGAAATCTCTGCGTGTGCATGTGTCAGGGACAGGATGGGAAAGGAAGAACCAACCGCTGGGCTCCCTCTGCTGCTCCACAGTGTGACTCTGGTGTAGGGCACTTCAGAGGTTTTCCATAAACTCAGCATTAGTGCAATTAGGTCAAAACTTCTCATTAATGAAGAAGGAATAATGCTGTTGACAAATGGCTTCAGAGGGCTTGGCCAGTGATGGAAAAAGTAAATAGAAACTAAGCCCAAGCTTGTTATTTTTAGTGCTTTGAGGCTGTTGAAATCAGTCTCCTGGTGCAGGAGGTGTGGGCCACCTGACTTGGAGCACTTGGAACTGGCTCTGCCCAAATACAGGACCCAGAACTGCAAAACCTGGGGGACAAAACCTGCGAGGACCAAGGCCCTGCTTGGGGGGCAGCTCCAGAGCAACCTGAGTGCAAAGGGCATTTTAGGACATCATTTTAACCTCAGCTTAAGTGCAAGCATTTAGAAATAAAAGTGACCACAATGTATTATTCAATGGGTGTTTTAGAAGCAAGTGAATAATTTAAACAATACATGCTTAGAGCTGAGTGACTTTCTCCCCCCCTCGCCCCCCTCTCTCTCTCTGCACCTTCTCTGAGGGCAGCAGTAGCTGTCCTGCTGGTTTGGACAGGGTGCAACAAGCAGCACTCAGGTCCCACCCGTGGCCTTTCAGGGATTTGTCACTGTTTCTGACCCGGGCAAGAGCAAGAAGGAAGAGCTTGGGGAGAAAGAGGTTTGGCTCTGCTGGAAACTGCTCTCACAAATGAGAGTTGCTGCTGGTCAGCAGCATTCAGTTCTCCCCAGGGTGAGTGTGGGTGGCTTTGACTTAGCTTCCCCCTGGAAAGCAACACTGACTCAGCAAGAAAGTGTATTAGTTTAAGAGCAAAGATTACCTCATTTTTGCATGATATGAAGCGTTGAACCAAAACGAGCATCTTGCAAATGCATAAAAGGTTCAGCCTGTTCTGCAGACTCTCTGCCAGACAAGGCATAGGGACCACAGGCCACCCGCAGGACACGGTGCTGAACAGAATTCCTGCCCCAGAGGGGTCCTGGGTGCTGCCACCAGCCCAGCTCCAATGCCCTGCCCGTGGGCAGGAACAGCAGACCTGCTGGCACCCCCTCCACACTGCAAAACAGTCCCATCAGAGCAGCCCTGGGTGCAAACCCCGGGGTGAATCCAGGCAGGAGTCTCAGGAGACAAAAACGTGAGCACAGAGGGAGTTGCTGACAGTCTGTGCCCATCAGTTCAGTGTCAGCCCTGCAGCATCACAGGAGGGCAGAGCAAGCAGGGGGCAACTTTTAAGTGTTGGGCTTTAGAGCGTGGCAGCTCCACTGAAATGCCTTCAGACCAGACAACCTTGGGAGCTCCTGCACTGCCTCACTCCCAAAGCTCTCCATTTGCAACTTGGCGATGATGGTTTTACTCTGCTTTGCTGGGGCAGCGAGGAGATAAATTCAGAAGTCCTCTGAGGAGGATCAGCAATTCCAGCACCGAGGTGACCCTCACACCCACCTCGGTGACAGCCCAAAGGGACCGTGCGAGGGATGTCCCGGGATTAGCATCAATTAAATACCCAGGGAAACTGCATCCTTTAGCAACTTGTGACAATTATGAAGACGGTCAGGTTTATACCTTGGAAAAGGAGTTTAACAAAGCTGCCAGCAGGAGAGCAGCTCATTCCCACTGGCTGTGCTCAGGCTGCAGCTGCAACCCCAGCAATCTCCGAGGTCCCAAAAATATGAAGATGCTGTCTTCATTTCCAAATGAATTTCCACATTTATTAGATATTCCTGATAGAAATGTACGAGTAAGACAGATCCAATTAGTTCGTCTAATAGTCCTGCATGATGAGATGGGCCTAACCATCTGAGCGCAGGATTTTGCACAAATGAAAGAGCATTCCCATAAAATAGAAAATGTAATTTAGCAATTTGGAAAGAAAATCGACAAGCTTTTGAGAAAACTAATAGCTTTTTACTGTGTAATATAAGCTTACCTATCTAGTGTGGAAACAACACATAAAGCGTTAAAGAGACAACCCGACCACTACATGTAATAATAATAAAACCTCCTCAAATTATTTCTTATTACTCTTCTTTGTTCATTTTCAGACTATCCAGAAATAGGCACTCTCTGTGCTTCTGATTGATGATCCCAGCAATTCCTCAGAGGTCTGAAAGGGACACTCTCCCTGCAAGCTGCCACCCAAAAAAAAAAAAAAAAAAAAGAGGGCCATTTCTGCTTTATCCCTTAGAAGGTGGCTCTGGGTCCCAGACCAAGGCAGGTGCGACCTGCCCAAGCTGCACGTTCCTGGCACTGCTGGGCTGAGACTGGGCAAGGAGGTTTGTCTCTTTTCTGGAAATACCTTCTGGAAATATGTGAGGCCTTTTTTTGCAGAGACATTAATCCATAATCTCTCAGATCCAAAGCACCGGGTGCATTATCTGCTCTCTGTACACCACAGTTTCAAACTGGTCCCATTGCCCCTGCCCTTTGCCCATCTGTGTTGGTCTGGAGGCATCTGGGTTCAATTGGAAAACATTACGAGGTGGAGACTCTGGGGCTTGCCTTCCTTCCTTCCTTCCCTCAGCATCCTCTGCTCCAAAACATAGCCCTCCTCCCTCTGCTGCACATGTCCTGCAAACCAGTGGCTCCAGCAGGTTCTGCTGCCCCTCTGGCCCCAGGGACAGGCACAGGCTGCACAGAGCTGAGACCCCTGGCAGAATATTCCTTTGTCTTGTAGGCTGTCAAACCACAAGCCAAGCACACCCACAGCAGCTAAGGCTACCAAGCATGGCATCGACTTCACCTGCATCTTGGGTTCCCCTAAATCCTCAGCTTTGCCATCGCTGGGGACACCTGAATCCACCCAGCGTAGCACCTCTGTCACCAGCACGATGCCAGGGGCTGTACCACGAGAAAAAACCCTCTCCATCCCTGCTGTCTTTCCCCCGGATCCCTCACCAGCACTTTCCTCCTCAGCCAGGCAGCAGGACAAGATGCTCAGAAACAATATCCCACGGCTGAGGAAAGCAGAGTTGGCCTCTGATGAGATGGTTTGTGGCACTCGGCGTTGGAGGGTGAATGCTGAGCACGTGGCACATGTATCAGCTCGGTGATGCACGGAGGCATTTACCTGACCCCTCAAATGAAAGCAAAGTGCTTCAATAGCCACCGAGGGCACAGAAAGTGGCTGCAGGGACACAGCTAGAGATGAAAACTATGCCAGCAGTGAGAAGGGCAAAATTAAAAGCTGTGCCAGTGTTTCTGTGCTGGATTTTGTGCTATGAATTGCTACAGATTAATCATGAACCTGTCCTGTTTGGACCATTCACATCCCCCATCAGCTCGTTCTTGAATGTGGCTTCTGGTTTCCAGGTTGCAACAACAGCAGAAGTGCAAAAGTTTGTCCCACGATGTGCAAAATTACTGGTCTCTTCAGAGAAAACCTTCCCCTCCAGCTGCCCTGCTTCTGGAGGTTATAATGTGTGGAAAGGGAATTAATTAACCCAGGCAGCTCTCTAGTGCACATGTGAATTCACCGCAGCCTATACAGAAACCTGCCTGGAAGCGCTGGCTTAGCAGGCAGGCAGGCACCAAATACAGCTGCAGATGGAATCCCTGAACGTTCCAATGGTACTTTTGAACAGGAATAACTTGACATTTAATTTTGGGACAATAGCGAAATGTCAACATCTGTCGTGGGAACACAGAATAATGATTAAATTAACACCATTTGCAGTTTTTGAGACTGTGGTGGTGCAGCACTTGGACAAAACCATGTTGAATTTTAGGGTTTGAGTTAAAGAAAGAAACTGCCCAGGCTGGAGCACAACGGGATCATGCCCTGCACTGGGCAGGTGTATTTCAAGGAGGCAGAGCCCATCAGTGCAGCCTGACAGCTTTAGGATTGCCACATCTATATCCACCGGGTCGCTACAGTCCACGAATGCATCACTCGCAGCCTTTCCAGAGGAAGAGCCTGTAACCACCACGGAGACCTCCGATGATCCCTTTTGACTTGCAAGAGCCTCACTGTGATACAGCAAAGCAAACCAAGGCTCGCTCGGTATTTAATTACGGGTCTGAAGTCTTTTACAAAGGTTTATCCAAGGATTTCACCTTTTCCTTCCTCTGGTTACAAAGCAAGCTGACGTCCTCGCCTGAAAACTGTCGTCACCTTGGCCTGATGTCTCCCAAGTGAAACATCTCCCCGCGTCACAAGGGTGGTGGAATCAAGGGGAGAACCCCACAGAAGGTGGCAGAGCTCGGAAGCGAGAGGCTCCTGTGGCTCAGCACACAGATGGGGATCCCAGCAGGAGCTTTGCCACTCACGGCTTCTCCCCACCAGCACGCAGACAGCCACAGGCAGGCAGCAAGCACAGCAGCCAAAAACAGCCTGGAAAACAGCAAATAACAGTGCATTTTGGGCAAAACACCCAAATCCACGTGCATTCCCCGGTCCCAGCAGGAGCAGGGCTGGGCAGCTCACCCCATTTGCAGGACTGACTCCGAGAGGCACCCCTGGGAGCCCACAACCCTGAGAGGCACCAGCCTGGGCAGCAGCTCATCCAGCAAAGCAGCATTGCAAGGAGTTGTCAAATCACTCCCACCCATCTTGGCTAAAAGAGAAGCAGAGAACAAGCTGAAGCACCACGGACTTGGCACTGCGTGAGCTTCTGAGCTGTGTGTTATGAATTGGTCTGAACACAGGCCAAATCCCAAAGTACTCAAGGACATCACTGCCATAGATTTTTTGAACTGAAGGGAAGTTACTGTATTTAACCATTATGGGGTGTTGTTAAAAAATGGTCAGTAAAGCCAGTCATCAGTGGGACAGAGTGTTAGCAATCCTGGCTTGTTTGAAAAGCAATAAATAAAGAAACTTGCCTTGTTTTACCCTCCTCATGGTCATGCAACTACAGGGGTTTTTAAAAAATGCCTAGGTCAGGTGGTTTGTCTCCTTAGGCATTTTATGCTGCTCTGGAGGAGCCTTTTGTATTCCCAGGGTCAGATCCAGAGAAGTGCTAAGTCTTAAAATTTAATTGTGGGTATTTTAAGGGTGAACTGAAGAGCAGGAGAGAATTGCAGGCAGCAGAGCAGGTCCTGGTGCTTGGCTTCAAGGCAGAGCATCCTAAGCTGAGCCCACGATCAGACTGGTGCCAGAGCCACAGAAAGAAACCCAGAGAGGCCACCAGTGATCCCAAACTAGGAAAAAGAAATGCAGATTTGTTTCCATACCCAAACTCGTGGTTGTGCAGGGAGGTGGGGTAGGAAACCCAGAGTGTTACCTGTTAGCAACAGCGCAGAGGAAGGGGGAAGTGGCTGTGAGCCAGGACAACCTGTGCCAAGGGGGTGCCTCAAACATCCTGTGCACCATCCAGTGGCACTTCAGCTCCGGTGGCAACCACGGCAGCAGAACTGCCAGGCAACAAAACTGGTAAGCAAAACTCTACTAAAATAAAAGTCAGTCCTCAGGTTTCCGTGCTGGAAATGAGGCACTGGAGCTGGGCTCAGCACCAGCACTTTGAGCTTTTAATCCCAACCCAAACCCTGGCCCAGCTGAAGTCAGTGGGAATTTTCTTGTTGACATTCAGCCCCTGCATTTTCCAGAGGGCTAAACTGCCCTGCAGAGCAGCTGGAAAGCTTTCCTTCACTTCCACCAACCTCGTACAGCTCTGCAAAGAGATTTGCTCTGGATTTCCTTGGATTTGAGCTTGGCATGGGGTCAGAGACCCTGACACAGCGACACCAAAGAACTGCAGGAAAGTAGCCCACAGGGCCAGGACCAAGAAACAGTGGAAGTGTTGCTGTTATCCCATAAACTCCGAGACCAGTACAACACCAGGAGCTAATACCCACCAGTCCTGGGGGTTTTTCATCCCACTATCTCGTTCCTGAGCCTGCTGGTTCGTATTTAGCAGAGGAATCTGTTCACTGTGAGAATAGCTTTTCAAATTATTGCTCCATGTTTTCTAGGTGGTAGGGTAGCCAGGATTTGGGGGCAGAGGGAGTCTTCCACTGAAGAGCTATTTTAACCTATTGTACCATTAGAAGCCAGAAAAGAGTGAGGAATTTCCCTGGCCAGCCCCAGTCCTGCCAGCATACACTGCAGGAAACCAATCACACACTCACACAATGTCTGACAGGTCCTGGTCCAGGCACTGAGACCACCAAAACCACTCTGAGAGGTGACCTGGGATGGAGTCAAAGATTGACCTCAACAGCTGATAAAAGCCCACAGAGCATTCCCTTTTCTTCCCCCCTCATTACAGGCAGGGTAGAACACTCGCAGAGTGGGCGGTGTCCCAAATTCCATCCTGAAAATCCACCATGACCTGTCTGCTGTTCACTCCTGTAAATCCACAGGAGAGTGACAGCAGAGGAGAAGCAGCACTTCCAAGATAAATAATGTTTCCGACCCCACAGGGGCCAAATGGTCACATCCAGGAGGCAACAATCACCCACCCAACCATCTCCCTCACCAGCTGCTGTCCTGCAATCCAACTCATCACACTCAACAGGGAGAACAAAACAACCAAGGAAATCACCTCTTTCCACTCTGGAAAAAGCCCAACAGTTCAGCAGCAATTATTTATGTCACTCTAGATGGGGAAAAAAAAACAACCCACTGTTAAAAAATGCAGAAAGAGAGAAGAAATTTGCCAGTGGTCAGGGCAAGGGACCGGAATTCCCTCTGGCTCTGGCAGCCTAAGTCCCAGGATTGACTTGCCTTACGTTAGCACTCCCATTGGCATAACTGCAGAGAGACCCAGGCTAGAGAAGGTGAGCCAAAGTGGGGATGAGCAAGAAGCCAGGATGCCAGGAGTGCAGGTTGTGTCTGCCTGCCCCATCCTCCACCCACGCTGTGGCTCTGGCTGGGGACACGTTTCTCCCACGGAGCTGCAACAGCTCAACCAGATTGAAGACACTAATAAAAACTTTGAATGGAGCCAAAGTGTCCTCCCCAATGCTTTACACAGGAGGACATGAAAAATTATGTGAGAGAGCAAGCAAACCAGAAGCATATCCAGGAGGAGTTGCCTGGAACAATCTACATTGATTTAAATCCACTGTGCCTGCAGCTCTGCGGGCACAGCCCTGAGGGCAGGCAGGGCTTGGGCAAAAACTGGGTTTCAAACAGCAGGAGGACACAAATTCACTCACAGTGAAGGACAGTCAGGGCTCCAAACACCAACAGCTTGGACACTTCCCCCAGCAGCCACCTCTGGGGTTTGTGGGTGGGTTTTGGTGTTGGTCTTCCGTGGGGTTTTGGCTTTGGCTTTTTGGTTTTGGGTGGTTTGGTGTTTTTTTTTCAAGTAGAGTTTTGAAATACCTTGAAAAGGCAAGAGGTTTATTAGAGCCCTGGCAAGCAGGACAAAGCCACGCTGAGGGGGTTTCCCATCACATCTCTCGACTGTAGCACTCTCAAGATAACCAAGACTTGTGTTTTGTTGCAGTCATTATGACATGTCTGACACTTCAAGATTTATCATGTCTGGTAGGCTTTTCCCCACCAGCAATCACATCAGTTTGCCATGGGGCTTGGGCTTTATCCTCATTTCTTGTTGTTCTGTCACTTCTAATAACATGACAACAGACGTTTGCTATGCTAACACTGGATTGCGAGCTGGAGGATTTCCTCAGACCCATAAACTGCAGCTGCTGCTCAGGCTGTCCACGAGAGTGAAACATTCTGTTAGTGCAGCTGAAAGGGGGTTTGGAGAGGAACATCTCAGAGGACTTTCCTTAGAGCCACTCCTGGGGCTGCCTCTCTCCCTCTTTCCTGCACAGGGTACCCACCACAAAGTCTTAAAACCCAAGCAAGGGCACTCAGGGTGTCAAAGGAGAGTGTTGAAGTCTATGGCTCATAAATCCATGAATATTATTTGCTATACTGACAAGTCCATATTGCTTTTTTCTTAAAATCCTATTATTCATCCTATTATCCTTATATTCATCCTATATTCCCCCCGGGCATTTGCTGCTACATATCCATACCAAAAAAAAAGTAAAGGAGAGGCATAAACTTGAGTCAGAGGCAGCATCAACAACTATCAGACAAACTCCAGCTAACTCTGAACTTTTCTAAAACCACTGTAAGCTGTGTTAACTCCCATCAGAGCTGGCAGGCAGAGGCGGTGAGCCCACGGTGGTAGATCCCCCCGGTGCTGGTTGACAGCAGGGTGATGCTGCTGAGAGCAGCCCTGCACTCAGGGGGACACGGGGACCAGGGCCAGCAAACGCCACCACCCTGCAGCTGGACGGGCAGCAGCACGATGAGCAAAGACATCTATTATGCAGAGCTAATAATGCCATTAGAGTAAATGGAGTTTGCCCAGGGGAATAAGGAAGCAGTGAGATGGTTACAGCAGATGCTGAAGGGCTCTCCTGGGCACGAGGGGTGGTGCTGCTGGGGTGGACTCTGCACATCCAGGCTATGGGCACCTACAGCCTCACTCACCACATTGCCCTTGGGTTTTGGGGTCAAAGCTGGGAGGGGGCTGCAGCAGCACAGCCCTCCCCGAGCCAGGGGGAGCCTCGGCCGGAGAATTTAGTCACTGAGCTGGAGATTTTTCGCTGCATTTTCTTTAGAAACAGCCTGCCCTCATGTGGTGAATGGAAAACCAGGAGGCTGATGATTTTGGACTATAACTGTCCAGCAGTGTGCCAGGGCAGGGGCCAGGGGCCCTCTGGAGAAAATGTCTCACAGCTCAGTCCCACACAGCTTTTACTCACTCATTTCTGTGCCTGTTTCCCTTCCCATCGGCAAAGCACCCACTTCTGCTGGCCTGATAATTCCCAGAGAGCCACAAGTGCCCCGACAGAGCCCCTGGGTGCCCAGCACAGCACCGAGGATGCAGCACCCATGGCTGAGCTGCTCCCACAGCACTGGCACCAGGGATGGTGGCACAAAGCCCAGGCAGTCCTTCAGAGGAGGCAGAGCACTGGGGCTCCAGCAGCTGAAACGAGGAAAAACCCCCCATTGGCTTACAGTTTATGGGCAGAACAGTAAGTAGGTTTTCTTGAACAGCTCCAATAACACTTTCCACGAGGGCACAGGCTTGGCTCAGAAAGGCCATCACACTCACATTGCATGCAGTGCTTTCTGGGCAGCAGGGAATAAAAGCTTTACCCAGAACCAACACGATCCAGAATAAATAAAACCAATCTGAGTAACGCAGTCAAGACAGCCGTACCTTCCCCTCCCAACAAACTCTTTCTTTAAAATCAGTGATGCTCACAGATCTTCCAAAAACCAGCTGTGATGCAGGACCGAGCTCCTCGAGGAGCAGAGGGCACTGCCTGCATTGGGACAGTTGGGACAGCAACGCAAGGGACAGCAGGTGATGCTGTCCTGGTGGCAGGAGCCACCCCTGCCCACAGCCAGCCCAGCCAGCAGCACTGGGACACGGCTGCAGCCCGTGGCTCATGCGTGATCCCTCCACATGCAGGCAGGACACGGCACGGTGGCTCCTGCCTGAGGCCTTCAGGAGCCCCAAACCCAGGGAGGGACCGTACCTGAACATCACACCAACAGCCTGCACAGCACACCGAGAGCCTGCACAGCACACCAACAGCCTGCACAGCACACCAACAGCCTGCACAGCACACCAACAGCCTGCACAGCACACTGACAGCCTGCACAGCACACTGACAGCCTGCACAGCACACCGAGAGCCTGCACAGCACACCAACAGCCTGCACAGCACACCAACAGCCTGAACACCCCCAGGAACCCCAAACCCAGGGAGAAAACACACCTGCACAGCACACCAACAGCCTGCACACCCAGAGGAACCCCAAGCCCAGGGAGGGAACGTACCTGCACAGCACACTGACAGACCGCAGAGCCACAGTGCCAGCAGCCCCAGCTTCTCATGGGACACAAGCAAAGCAGATCTGATTGTCCTCACCAATGGCTTCCAAACAGCATGGAAAAGGCAGGACAGGATCCCACAGTGGGAAGCTGAAGGCGTGTCCTGCTCAGCACAGATGGAGTTTTTCTGACCTCAGGACCAGCAAAGACAGGAGAGTCCCCGAGGTCTTGTGCCATCCCTCCAAGCCATGCCAGGGGACAGCTGGTGTCCAGCTGAGCACCACAGGCTGATGCAGAGCCACAGGTGAGGCATCTTCCCACTTTTTCCAAACACCTTCATTTAATGCCTCTGTTTGCAAAGCTCCTCAACTGCAGCTGGCACAGCCAAGCATCAACTCATCCCACCTCAGTCGCACTGGTGCAGCTTCAAAGCCTCCCCCAGGCACTGGTTTGTGATGGCCCAGTAGAAAATGAGGGGCACTGCAATGAAAGGCATCCATCCTAGATGGTGCTCATGGATTTTTTTACAGCCTGGACAAGCAGCAGCACTTTCACCCCAGCACTCACTTTCCTCCCCGGTTTCTCGCAGCAGCAGGTCTGAAAGGGGCACCTCGGGCAGAGCAGCTGCAGCAGGAGGTGTAGGTCCACAGAGCAGGGTGCTCATACAGGTCCAAGTCCACATGGGAGAAGTTCTGAGACCTGCTAATCCCGGTCTCCTGCCAACAACCTTCCAGCAGCTGGAGCGTCAGCGCCGCAGCACGAACTGCCCGGGTGAGAAACTACGAAAGGCAGCCCTGCAGCTCTGCCCGCGGCGAGCAGAGCCTCTAATTCCACTATATCTGCTTGTCATCACCTCCTAAAACAAGCCAGGCCCGTGTTTTAGTTGGAGAGTGAGGCGTAACTGGGTAAAAGAGATTTTTGGTACATAAAAATAATTCTGAGCAGGTCTGTTTATCACACGGCTGCCTCTGGACCAGCCCCTCAGCAGAGCCAGGGCAACGCAGCAGCCAGGGTGAGTACAGTGATATTTTGCCATAAAAGAATTGCCCAGAAAGCAGCAATGCTTCTTCCATGCCTGCTGCTCACACACGGGATTGGTGGTGGAAGAATCACACTCTGCAGTCCTAATTCTGCTAGTTTTAAATCTGTTTTCTTCAAATCTAACCACGGTTTTTACTGCAGGTGAAGCATTTACCATGAAGTCTCCCCAAAACAGAAGGTGAGCAGCCACCTCATACTTCTTTCCATATCGTATCACGGTAAAGAGAACTAGAACATTTTTAATCAATCAATTAAGCTTTCCCATACGTTTCTCTTGGATTGAAGGATAAGGCTCAGCATTCTTTGCCATGGGGTTAATTAATAAAGTTTTAAAAGGTTTTCATTATCATCATCATCACCATTTTGCTTCAGTAGAAATTGCTCCTTGATTTGGGGGTTTTGCATAAGCGAGAGCAAAGAATAAACTCTTTTCCCATCTTTCAGTATCATTTTTTCTTCATATCAATGCAAATCCACATTTTTCAGCAGTGAAACCAATACAATTCTGTCAGTACAAAAGACTCTTTTTAGTAAGGGGAAAAAAAAAACCAGGAAAATTAGATAGTGAGAAGCCACACTGGCCAGTCCTGCGGCCTCCCTGGGGGAATAGAAATGTCCAGAGAGCAGGGGCAGGACAAACCTCCTGTCTCCTGGGATGGCACTGCCCTACCAGTGCCCAGGTCCCCCCCCATGCCAGGTGGGAAGCTGCAAATGCAGCCACGAGCAGCACCAGTTTGCAGCTGAAGGTCCATCAACAGCCAAACCTCAGCACGGGCGGGAATTTTCAAGGCACTTTCAGGGATTGAAGTGCCCGTCTCAGAGCACTAAAAATGAATACCAGTGGACGTTCTGGGACCCAGCACTCCTTCAAGGACTGGTGTTTGTTGAAGCACTGATGGGCATCTGCAGCGCTGCTGGGCGCGGGAAGGAGCGAGTGCCCCGGGCTGTGCTGATGACCTGCACAGGAGTGGGCTGGCTTCCCAGGGAAGGGCACTGTGGGTTTAGGGCAGGAAGATCTTCATTTGCTTTTCATTGCTGCAACGGAGCTCTGAGCAGGAAGGCAGGCTGGCTGACAGAGTGGCCTTTGAAGTCCCAAGAGATTTGTTACTTGTTTGAAGCTTTCAATCTGTCCTGCCAGCCATTTGCTGTTGCTGCAGGGGACCTACCAGGGAACCAGGCTGGGTGCTTCCTCCAGCAGAGAACAGCACAAGGATGGCACTTGGCACCAAAGAGCCCATTTCCATTAAAAATAATAATAATAATTTAAAGGATTAATTTTACTCCAGCTCTGTATCACCAGAGTAACAAAATAATAATGTCCAATTTCCTCTTCTGTATCATTTTTTAAATATATATATCTGTAAAAACATCGTTGATGACTTCCCTTTTGATTCAGTACAGCAATTCCTTACATTTTATAAAATCCTTTGGCAAATGAAACTTAACCTTTACAAAGCAACACTTCCAATGGGAAAGGTAATTAGCCAAATAATTGGTGACTTCTGATCTGGCTGCAGCAGCAGCAGCACACTGACTGCAGAACTACAGCAACTTATATCACAGGTAGTTGTAAAAAAAAGGTAAAAAGAAAGAGGCGTGTTATTGTGGTGTTTCACCACAGGGATTTGATACAAGAGGGAAGTGCAGCCAGGGAGGAGACCAGGATGGATGCAGCACGTAATCACTTTCTCAGACAGCAGGTACAGGTCGAGAGCTGGTTTGGATCTGGACAACACTTGGTTCAGTGGCCAATACAAGCAAATTAGAAATACTTACACCTTTCTGTCCGCTATGATTTAAACCTAATAGCATATGGAAACAAAAAAGACCAGATTTTTTGGGCATGCACTGCAATTACTTTGGACAAAGTAACTTGGGAGCAACCAGAGATGAAGGGCAGGGAGCACACGGGCTGTGCAAGACACACCAGTTAGAAGTGCTTACCTGCCTGCAGTGCACTGATTTAGACACGAACATGCTGTAAAAAGAGCCCACCCCAAAGACCATCAACAGCACAAGATACTTTAGGAAAAAAAAAAAACAGTTCAGAAGTATTAAGAATTATCTTAACAAGCGTCATTTAACAGAAAAGGAAAGCACTCCCTGGATGCTCCCACAGGGTAAACACTGATTACAGCTGGGAATAACCACACACAGATTAAAGAATGAAGTGTTGTGTGGCAGGAAGGAGACTGAAATAATATGAAATATTCCTACTCTATAAAAATAGCCCAGGCACTCCAATGTTAGAAGCCCTCTGGAGTTTCCAGCAAGAGTTGTCTCTTTCCAGGAGCAGCCCTCACGTCTCTGTGTGCTCGTGTCTATTTATACACTTCCAGTAAAAAATTACCAGTAAAAAATCACCAGCAGACTCCTTTCTGCTGTCCCACTCCCAGCAACAGCCCCTGCAATGGCTCCTGGAACAGCCCCAGCCCCTCAGCACCCATGTCCAATGGCCACGTGGCTGCAACACTTTGCAGGGATTAAAAAAACCTCCTTTAAACAGCAGCACGACCAGCCCTACATGCACAGTGACATCCCTTGTGTCCTTCCCTGTGGCACCCACATCCCATCCCTGCACCCCGAGAGAAGGGGCTGACAGACCATCCCAAGGCAAATGGGGGAACCCTCCAGCTTTCCAAAGGCAGGATCAGGGCAAGTCAAAAGGTAGGTCAGAAGAGCCCGAGGTGCTGTGGGTTCCCTCCTGGCAGGGAGCTGGAGATAAACCCCACAGCTCCCCAAACACAGCCCTGCTCTGCAGGCAGACACCCCACCACGAGCCCTGCACTCCCGTCCCTGCACCCACCCTCGGAGGTCAGGGATCCCAAACACCCAAACCCACCACTCTCAGCCTGGTTTGCTTTGGGGTCGAGCTTGTTTGGAGGGGTTTTCTGAGCCTTTTTTTTTTGCCCTCCTGGGCACCTGATTACACAGAGCACTCAAAACCTCAGAAAGAAAAGGCATCTCCTGAAAAAGCTGCCAAAACAATGCTCTGGGCTTAAGACAAGGCCATTCTCTACAGTGCTCCTAGCACAGAAAAGGGTCGTTTGTTACTCCAAAACAGCAGGTTCAGCATTTTTCAACCTTTGGAAACGTAAGAAATGACAGAGATCAGAGCAGTGCAAAAGAGGCTGCAGGGTGGGCACAGCCGTGAGCAAGGCTGGGCGACCTGCCCAGAAAGGGGGTTCTGCAATCCCTGCAGGCTGCAGGTTATCCTCAGGTGTGAGAGAGGGAAGGACAGTGGAGCTCAAGGTGCCTTGATGGGAGATGCAGAATGAAGGAGAGTTCAGAGCCAGCAGATTCTGCGGTCACATGAAGTCCCCTCAGTCTCTATTCCCACCACACTCCTCATCAGCCTTAGAGACTCGCTCAGGTGATAACAGGAGCAGGTTTGCCTTCCAAACCCTGTAATGCCCAATCCCTGTGGGTTAGCCCCTCCTCACTCCTTCACCATCACCCTGGAGAGCAGCAGCACACCAGTCCTGGAGAGGCATCCCCTGCCCCACTGTGCTCAAGTGGCAGAGCCTGACAACGAAGCCCATTGAACACAGGGGCAGGCAGCACACCCAGGGCACTGGGTGGCAGAAACTTCTCCCATTGAGTGGCAGATCCCACTTCCCCCCATGCCTGAGCCAGTTTACAGCTGCAGGAACGTTCAGCACACCTCCATATTTCGTCACTTTTGCTCAGAGTCAGTGAATTCCACACAAACCACCCAAAGTGCAGGGCTGTCACTGGGAACAGATTGTGTAGATACTCACCAGCACAGCACACACCTACACTGTTAATAGATACAGCTTTCACTCACGGAACAGACAACAATCCCCCTCACCCAGGTAACTGGAACGCAGCCCCCCCTCAGCGCCGCAGCCATCGGTCACCTGCCAACAGCTCAGCCCCGGTGGGGTGGCTTTGGGGTGCCCCTTTCAAGCTCCAGCCCACCCACAGTGCTCCAAAGCTCTCACTGGAGGGAGACATCCCGGGATGGCCACACCAGCACCTTGCACCAAACACAGGCTGTGCTGCAATGACGGGCATTGAATCCCCCCCAGCACCTTGCACCAAACACAGGCTGTGCTGCAATGACGGGCATTGAATCCCCCCCAGCACCTTGCACCAAACACAGGCTGTGCTGAAATGATGGGCATTGAATCCCCCCCAGCACCTTGCACCAAACACAGGCTGTGCTGCAATGACAGGCACCANCCAAACACTGGCTGTGCTGAAATGCTGGGCATTGAATCACCCCCCCAGCACCTTGCACCAAACACAGGCTGTGCTGAAATGACAGGCATTGAATCCCCCCCAGCACCGACCCCATCACCCCCAGATCACCCAAAGAAGACCGTAAGGCCCCGTGCCAAGAGCTGGGTGTAGCTCCAGTATTAGCAGTACAGGGCCAGGCTTAAAGCATCTCCCAAGAGCACACCAACACAGGAGCAAACTTGGGTTTCTTTGCTGGCATGAACACATCCCAGTGCCTTCCACCCAGCTGGGGTAGGATACAGGACACTAAATCACAATTAACACATAATCCAACCCATTTTTCCTCACTGTCAACAAGCGGTACAGCCAGAAGGGCTCTACACTTAGGGTACACCTTTGCCTTTTCTTTGAACAGAGATTTAAAATTCAGATTACAGCCCTCCAAGCACAAGGAAGATTACCACTCAGCCTCAGATTAGATTGTGGGGTAGAAAACCATCCAGAGCCACCAGCTGCAGGGACACCCTCGCGGGAGCTCTGTGGTTGTGCTTGAACCAGGCAAAGGCTGCTCTGCTGGGTGTGTTGCCTTCCCTGCTGAGAACAATCAGCCCCGAACCACATCTGGGAAGGGGACCCTTGGGGACAGGGTTGCACTGGGGACCCACTGTGGCACCAGCCCAGCTGCACTGGCCACAATAAGCCAGAACAGCAAAATGACTCTTTTAGATCTCACAGTATTTTAGCTGGGGGAAGAAGGGTGTTGAAAACTCACTGGTGCTGCCCACCAACCACATCTGCTTGTGCTGAGGCAACTGCAGCGACCACAGGCTGCAGTTCTGGGGCAAGTCCCAAACAGTTCTGCCACACAACGCGTGGGTAACCATAGCTAGAGGAGGGCAGACTAAAAAAACACCCAGAAGTCAAGGCAGCCAAGCAACCCTCTCCTCAAGACACTCAAGAGGTGCCCCATAGCAGGTAAACCACCTAAAAAACCCAATGCCAACCCAACATATGGCACACAGCAGCAATGCAGGAGCACTCTCAGCAACACAGCCCTCCCAAAATACATCAGCCCTTCCACACCCACGGCCCAGGCTCAGCTCCATGGCCAGAGAGCAGCCAGACCCCACGGCTCACTCTGTAAGCACAGGGACTCTCCCAGCTGCAGTGCCCAGTTGTGGAGCACAAATTTCAGGCTCTTATAATCAGCTTCTAGAGCAGTCTCAGCTCCAGCCCCGCTCCCACAGCAGAGCTGGTCACACCATTTTGCCAGTTCCTGAGGCTGGGACAAACCAACCCAAAGGCAAACTGCAGCTCCACTCCCAACTTCAGGGCTCAGCGAGGCAAAGAGCAAAATGGAGCTTGACTATGGCTTAAGGGCAAGCACTGGGTGCTGCCACTTGAGCCTCCCTGAAATAACAGCAAGAGGTTTGTAGCAGATCCACCTTCTTCAAAATCAAGGGAGAGAACATTGTTGGAGGCTGTAACCCATGGGCAGCACAAAAGGGCTCCCCACGTTTCTTGTCTACTGCAACCACACTTACTGAGATCCATTAAACACAAGTTTCATTTTCAAGTCTTTTTTATTGATAAGTCCACCACAGTCATTTAAATGGTATTACAGAAACAAACCCCTCAAGTGTGCTTCCCTGGACCACTCAGAAGTGTTCCAGGGGTTTGCTCTTCAGGTTGTGTTTTGGGGTTTTTTTGGTCTTTTTTAAATGGCAGACAAACCTTAGTATCGAGGATTTTTTTCTTCCCATCCCCTGAAGCTGTGGAGTCACCAGCAAGCCATTGTCCCCACCACTGGGCTGTGAGCAGTGATTACTGACACAAGCTATGCTGTCAGCGATGAAGGTCTTGCGGTTTACAGATGGATACCGTGCAATTTTTCTCCTACTAAACTAATCAAAATTGCATCGTGATCCACCCGACAACAGCAAAACAAAGTTTACCAAACTAGCACGTTTGGGGCAGTGCAGCCTGAAGACAAGTCCTCCTTTCCTCCACAGGCCGGGACAAGTGCAATACTCTACATATAGCTACAAGTAATGCAACAAATCCCCACCCATGGAGAAACCAGTGCAAGGCATCTTCAAATCTTCCATGAAAAGTAAAAAAATAAAAGGGGAAAAAAAAAAAAAAGGCTTGGAAACCCCTTATTGACCAGATTCACCACCACCACAGTCAGTTTTGCATGGATTTGCACAGCAATTTGAGTAAGCTGGGATGCAAACCTGCAAAACTGACTGTAATCAGCACCATCTTCTCCAGCAACTGGCACTAGCTAGGATGCACTTTATCTAGCAGTACTGTAAGTGCCCACATTACAGTAGGTCCAATTCAAAGCTACCTGCACTATGAGCACTTTGATACTGCTAGGACAAAACTACTCCCCGAGCAATTGCCTTCAATGGAAAAAAAAGCTTTAACTAAAATGGTAATTGCTGAGCTAAAGCCAGATGGATGCGGGTTTTTTGGACGTGCAGGCAGCAGCTTGTGCCAGAAGGAGCATTTAGGGCAGTAGATTCTACGCTACTTCACTAACTGCACTAGATGCACCTTAACACAAGAACCGTTTGTAACGTGGCTCTGACGCAGCAGAACAAAAATCCTGGTGCTGCCCACGCCCCGCCAGTCACGGAATCGCCACAGTAATGCCAGAAGTGCTTAAACTGCAGTAGATCCTGAACTCTACCTGCACTGTAAGCACTTTTGCACAACTCAAGGCCCATCATCAGACAGAGATTCTTCTCTTTAAAAGCTACAGCAGCACAGAAGCACCTCGACTGAAGCACAGGAGCAGACAGGACCTGCCAAGAGAGAAGACCAATATTAATGTTCCGTAACACAGATATGGATTTGTTATCTTATACTTTTACTACTTTAGGAGAGGTTTTTCTTATTACAGAGCACACACAGGCTCAGAGTTTTGAAAAGGCACTTTAACTGAAAGCACGCCAAACAAGGAAGAGTTTGCAGCTCATTTTCACTTGAATTAAGGTAAAAATGGCTTCCTCCGGTGTTTAATGGCAGTTACAAAGCACCGCAGTGGGCATCAAAACATCCCGGTTTCCTGCCCTCGTGCGTTCCTGCAGCACGAGAGACATTTCAGGCGACCTTTCTCCCGGAGCCTCACCGAGGATCTTGCATCACCCAAGCACCGAACATCCCCCCCGTCGCGGCGCACGAAAAGTTCTGACCCACGAGCCGCCCCCGCCGCAGACCACGGAGTGTCTGCGCTCCAGATGATGCCACGAGCCGCGGCGCGGCACAAAAGCGGCGGCGCCTCCGCGCACCGAGGGAAGGGCAAAAGAACCGCGGATGACGAGGTTTAAATTTCCCTCCGGAGCCACGCTGCCAGGGCCCGGCCCTACGAACCGGCGGGGCTCGGCCGGCTTTGCCCGGGGGGGGCTCGCACCGACCGGGGGGCGCCCCGTGCCGGGGAGGGGAGGGTCCCCGTTCCCGTCCCCGCGGGGCATTATCCCCCCGCCCCCGCGGGCCGCCCTCATCTCCCTGCCCGGGCCATCTGCTCGGGGGGGCGGGCACGGCGATTACTCGGCCCCGCTCGCCACGTGCGCGGCGGCGGCCCCGCCATCCCGGGCGCCCCCGGAGCATCCCCGGAGCATCGCCGGGGGCCGCGCTCGGTGCCGGCCAGCGGCGCTGCCCCGAAGGGTGCCCGCTGTGCCCGGCTCGCCGCGGCCCCGTCCCGGGAGGGCTCCGGGGCTCCCCGCCACGTGCTGCCCGCCCCGTCCG
>VWZG01009928.1:14566-44128 GCA_013396735.1 Grallaria varia | reverse complement strand
GGGGGCGTCCGTGGAGAAGGGTCCAGTAATAGCTACATACTAAAGGAAGACAAATCCAAGTGTATAAGGAACACGGGGATGTATTTTGTCAGTCCAAAAACCAAACTGCTTTTGAAAGTATGCCATATATTCCCTATGAATATTTAATACCCAAAAGACAGAAGATCAGTCTGATATCATTCATAGGGTCAAATCAGTTATAAAGATTCTTCTGATTGCTATTGCATATGTATTATTTTTAATCTTCTAAAAATCTCTAGCAGAAGTGAGTATTAATTTCAGAATTAATGTTAGAAAAGCATTGATTTCTGTTTGCCATCAAAGCAAGGGGAAAGAGCAACACTCCCACAAAATCAGCTATGGAGAGGAAAAGCTGACTTTTTTTCCTTTAATATAAACAAGAAAAAACGTTGAGCAAAATATTTAAAAAGCTGGTGAAAAAAAGGAGTGCAGGACTACTTTGTCAATTTTGACCTTCCATTAGACATCAGTGGGGATACTTACAGCAATGAACTGAAGCACGGGAACGTCCACAAGCAAGGACTTCAAATTACAGAATATTTTCTATGAAAACTTCTTTCCTTATCATGTCAGATTTTCCAGAATACTTTTCTAACTTGACTGAATATTGTAATTACAGTAGTAGAAAGGACAAGATGGCAGAATCCAAGTTGGATTTCTCATAGGCAAAAAAAAATCAAGCTTTGAAGTTACTCAAAGTTATTGTATGAAATAAGGAATGAAACTCCAGGTATGTAATGAATGAGTTAGCTTTGTTCATAAAATCGTAAGAAAAGAAGATTTCATCTGCTTATCTAAAAGTCACAAGAATGTGAAGAGACCCCTGCCTATCGAAGGCCATGGGTATTCAGTTAAAATAAACTTCACATCCTGGTGGTTTACATATGAGAGGGGGACGTCTCCCACCTCAAGGCAGTTAGGGTAATCCTTACATCCTGACAATTTACACTTGAAGGAAAACATCCATCACCTAACAAAAACTCCAAGAGGCAATTTACGACCGCCTGGTAACTGTCCACAAGGACACATACACAATGCGGAGATAACCAGATCACGTACACAAGAGTTAAAAATTGTATAAATATAGAGATTTTTCCTCAGTATGGTGCAGACTTTTGGCAGAGCACAGTCTCTCCAAGCTGCCCAGCGCTGTTTTGCTCTCTTATCGCTTGCTAATAAATTCAATCTTTGATTTAATACAAATTGGCTCTTCCAATTTGTCACGAGCGTCTATAACAAACTCAAGGTAGTTGAATTAAATTTTCTATTTAAGAAAAAAATTGTATTTTTATAATGAACGATTCATTAAATTCACTCTGTGGCTATAAAAGTATGTGATGACCCACATATTTGTGGCTAATAACATGAAATGTACTGCCAGCAGAACATATTGATTTAAACTCACAGGTGTTTTAAAAAGGCCTGTGGAACCTCAAAAATAATGTGGTTTTGGGAATTCTGAGCTAAGCCCAGTTTGCATTAGTATTTTAAGAACATCAAGCATTTACCTTTCTGAGCTTATTGTTTAGCTATAAATTTCCAACAGCAGTTGGATTAGTTGAAAATGTAATGCCATAAAACTACATGAAATTTCTGACAAACCATAAGAGAAAGAAACCCAGTCCCACCCCTGTATTCCTTTGGCACAAAACTGAGGGTTTTTTATAATGAAATTCTTTTTAATGTGCACAGAGTGCCAAAAGGAACGTGCCTGTTTAGGAGTCTTTCCATCTACCACAGCAGAAATCTGGTTGAGACAACTGGTGTACCTTTATAGCTATTTTAATACAGTTGCCTTGGGTCTACTTATCTGTTCAGATGCTTATCCATCATAAAATCACACTGCACACAATCAGAGTACAAACCCTAATGAGAATTCTACATATGTGGCTAACTATGCCATTATAATTAATTTAGTCAGAAAATTGTTCTGTGTTAACAGAGGGAAATACTCTTTTAGAAATCCTGGCGTTTTCCTTTAGGTTTTAAAGAGTTCTCAATAAAGAAACACAATATGATCACAGAACCACAGACTCATTAATGTTGGAAAAGCCCTCCCAGCCCACGGAGCCCACCCTGTGCCCGATGCCCACCTTGTCCCCAGCCCAGAGTGCTGAGTGCCACGGCCAGTCCTGCCTTGGGCACCTCCAGGGCGGAGACTCCAAACCTCCCTGGGCAGCCCCTTCCAATGCCTGACCACCTTCCAATGGAGAAATTCCTCCTGATGTCCCACCTGCCCCTGTCCTGGCCCAGCCTGAGGCCATTCCCTCCTCTCTTGTTCCTTTTCCCTGGGAGAAGATCCCAACCCTCCACTGGATCCACCAGGGAGTTGCAGAGCCAGGAGGTCCCCCCTGAGCCTCCTTTTCTCCAGGCTCAGCCCCCCCAGCTCCCTCAGCCGCTCCTGCTGCTCCAGCCCCTTCCCGGCTCCGTTCCCGTCCCTGGACACGCTCCAGCCCCAGAACTGAGGTCCAGAACTGGACACAGCCCTGAAGGAACCTCAGCAGTGCCAGCACAGGGGGCAGTCCCTGCTCTGGTCCTGATGTCACACTATTTTTTGACAGATACCATTGGCCTTCTTACCCACCTGAGCAATATCACAATGATGCTGCAACAATGAAGCAAATGTTGCAGCAATGAAAAAATTATCAAGATCGTATTTCAAAATAATTAGACTTTTTAGGGGTTTTCACATCATCATTTAGGCCATGAGTTGCAATGAGAAACACCTGATGACTGTCACGAACTGAAAATGGTGATAGACCTATTGCAGGTTTTCGATGAGGCAAAGGATGATGACACCATTACTCCTTAAATCAGAAGCCATGGCAGAAGAAGAAATTACTACAAGCTATTTCAGCCTAGATTATTGCATATTTTAGGATAAACTAATTGCACTACTAGCAATTGCAGCAATCTTTAATTCATTCAGGATTTCCTATAAGCAAACCTGTTTCTAGCAGAAACTGGTGTCTTACACAAGTTTATCTCAACCCTTTATTGTTTATTTGGCAAATTCCCTGTATATAAAAGCATGGAGGATTTTTTTCTAAATTAGAATACAGAAAAAAAGAATGCAGAGAGTCTTAGTGCTGCAAGTGCCTGCCAAAATCGCCTGAACCGTTCAGATCATAGAAGCAACTTGAAGAGCACCTTGAGTGCTCAGAAGCAATTATGACAGTGATAACTGCAGATGAAATGAAGCAAAATGTGAAAAATTTATCTTCATGTACACTTTTCTACATAAGAGAATGACTTCCATTTATCTTGCTTCTTTTTCTGTTAGACTGATTAGTTAACTGGCTTCAGAAGGAAAATATGAATGAGCTGACAAATTGTTCCCTTTGACTTTTGTGCAGTCCAAGTGTAAATACCAGATCTAACATTTAATCATTTAAAACAGCAGATCTGGCTACAAGATCTGAGTATATTAACCCAAATGTGTTGTCAGTATATAGTAAGAAGTTTTACCTTCCACATTTACTTTTAAATGTATTATGAAGATAAAAAAATATCCGCACCTTAATTTTATCCTACTCACGACCCTCCTGAATTCAAAGACAGGAAAAAAAAGTGGAATCCATTTATTGTTTATTTTATCAAAAAACCACAGAGACTTTTAAGGATAAGAAAAGAAAGCCACTCAGTGCAGGACACAGTAGATGTGAAAATACAAGCCCAAGCCTATGCCGTACCACCTTCGCCTTCAGTTTAATGAAATTATTGATCTGGATTTTTAAACTACTTGGCCAGTCATCACCTGCCTCTATTTTTAGGAACAATCTTTTTGAGAACTCTATATGTACATCTACTAATCATATCTTTGGAGGCAGGCGTTCAGATAAATCCTGATTATGTCAACAGAAAAATAAACATCATTGCCTCATGACTATACCTGGCAAGTAGTGGCTGCATCACTGAATATAAGAATCATTAAAAAGAAATCACCTGAGTTTGCCCAAGATGGGGCTTAGGGATGCATGTAGTTCATGACTGCTTTAATGGCAGTCTAACTCCCATGTGTTTAATCCAGAGACATCTCAAAAGACCTCATCAAGTAGAATTCTAGCTCCTAGAAATACAGATTTTTCACAGGTAGTCTCAAGTATACACACAAAGATATTCAAGCTCCTCTCTGCCTTTGAAGATCTATACCTTCTCTC
The DNA here is from genome assembly GCA_013396735.1 of Grallaria varia. Taxonomy (NCBI): domain Eukaryota; kingdom Metazoa; phylum Chordata; class Aves; order Passeriformes; family Formicariidae; genus Grallaria; species Grallaria varia. The sequence continues at coordinate 39,947 of VWZG01009928.1, read as the reverse complement.
CTAAGTTATGATATACGCTTTTATAGACTGCTATGTTTAGTTTTCGGTCTGTTTTTCACGCACAGAATTATGTGTCATATTACACATCTAAACATTTTTTGTCAGCTTTTATAAAATTTTTCAGCCTTCTCACTGAGCAGTTGAACATCAGAGATGAACACCTCCTTCCACACACAGCCTTCAGCAGGTGTGAATCCTTAGGTTTGGCATTGTCTGTAATTCCAGAGGTTTCCAGATGCCCCCAAACCCCTTTCATCTGATTTTCAAGGTATGAGCATACACTCTGTCCTGATGCTTGGGGATATTGTTCTTTATTTATCATCCTTAACATCTGTGCCTACAAACGAGTTAAACCTTCTTAGACTCTGTTCCTGGCTTGCTAAGAATCTTTCAAAAAAAAGGAATTTAAAAAAAAAAGTTGCAACCCTATTCCGTCCAATCCCTCATGCATTGTCAGAAGAGCTATTAAAAATCTGTTCTGGCAGTCTACAGGCTACCCTGGAATGCTCTGGAGCTATGCCTTGAATTTAACTTTCAAAGGTTCCTTTCCAGTTTGATTGCTCCAGCCTGTGGTTTTCTGTATCATAAACTGAAAATTCTGTTTCTGTTTTAGACATTTTAATCTCAACTCCCCCATGAGCACTGGAAACTGAGCTGACCATACAGATATTTTCCAGGTTTGTGTTCATTTCCTTCCACTGTATCTTGCTTGTCCAACTGCTTCTCTTCTCAATCTCTTGCTATTTTTGTTCACTGAAATTCTTTTCCCTGATATTTTTAGTTTCTATAATCTGATATTAAAAAAACCCCAACATTCAGATCTGTCTCGTGCCCCCTTGTACAGTTTGATTTTTAATATATGTGTGCAGAGCTCTGACTTCCAGGGCTGTTCAGAGGGAAACCCTTCCAGGGGCAGTGGGTCCAGCAGCCTCTCCCCAGTCCAGGGGTCTCCGTTCCAGCTGCTTTGCCTTGCAAGTCACTGCTGGCAAATGATTTTGTGCCCTCCTGGCTCTGCGTGCCTGGCACCAGGATCTTCATTTGTGCATCTTTAGGGACCTGCATGATTTGCTTTTTTCCTTCCCACTCAGGTTTGTCCGTCACTCAGCACAGACAGCCCGTGACCTCCGTGGGGCTGAAGCACTGAGGGACCTGTGGCACAAACACAGAGACATTTTTCTTCTGGAGACAAGCAGAGCCTGTACCACCTTCCCATAGTTCAGAACATATTCTTCACAGATAATGATTATTGAAAAAATTTGTATGACATTACATCCGGAATGAGCTCCAAGGAAAGCTATTTCAATAAACACACATGTACACGAGTTCAAGATCCTCTTTTTCCCCTCTGCCCCACCATATTCTTTCTATTTTAATAAGGGCTTCCTTTTATATAGATCAGCTCTTTTTTCCTGGAGCTGACAACAGAAGCTAAGAAAGTTGATTGGACAGCAAAGAGATTCACAGAGCCGTGGATTCATCCTCCTGCCCTGCCTGGCACCATCACAGCCCTGCTCCAGGGGCCAACAGGGTCTGCCCATGCCCAGGAAGCTGCTGGACTGGGGTCTCCCTGTGGCACCCACATCATGCCACGGGGCGATGGCAAATCCACACACACGGTGTGGGCAAAAAGCAACCACGTTCCCTTCCCCCCTTCCTCTTTGCCCGTGGAGGAGCTCTGGGCTGTGCAACAGCAATACTGACCAAGCCCCAGGTACCAAAGCAAACACACTGGAGATTCCAGGATCCTGTTTCCATCATGGAGTGCGGGCATTGCCATCCACAGACAGCCATCAGACCTCCCCGAGAGCTGAACAAGGTCGATTCTCCAAAATGCAATGTCACTCTGACAGTCAGAGACTGGTGGCCTAAAGGAAAATGTAAGTTTAAGCACAAGGTATTTCCACATATTTATATTTTATACATCCAGATTTATATCTGGAAAACTATTTGTACTGTTGACACCATCTGAATAACTTCTACTCATCAACAAATGGGTTTGTTTGGTTCAGCAAACAGGGTGGTTGGTTACAGACTTTTCTGATGACAGACTCTAATTCAGTCAAGAACTGGATTAAGGTCACACCCAAAAGCCTTAATCACTTATCCTACCCATAATGTGAAGATGTTGAATGAAACTTATAGGACTACCAAAACAATAATATACTTTTGAGAGACTAATGGAGAAAAAGGTCTGTCAAAGTAAAAGTTTGGCATTTTGCAGGAAGTTTTGATGTTTAAAAAAGAAGAAAAATCCTCCACCTGGACATATGCTCCATTCTTCATAACCACAACCAGTGAGGAAAATCCATTAATTCTAAATTTTATATAAAAATGTCAATACCATCATAGTCACAGCAGATTAGGGATTTTTAACTGGTTTAAAAAAATTGGTGCAGTTTTTACTGCCTAAATCTAGTTTTCTGTATCAAAATTCCTTTGTGCTGCTGTGAAACAATTTTATATTTATGTTGTGAATACAAAGAATTACAAATTAAAACAAAATATGTCCTTAGCAATGAATCTTTTTTGAAATGAGACATTTCAAAATTACATTTTTCAGTAATTTTTTATTTCCAACAGCATTTTATGAAATTTTTTCTTGCTTCAATTGTTACTGTAATTATTTAATAATTCTTAGGGAAATTCTTAGCAAAGTATTATTTTGACAAGCATGGGCCATAAAAGAGGTGTACTGATGAGCTTCTCTGAAGACAGCTTTCAAAGGGGTTTTTAGTAGATTAGGAAATGTTTCCCAGGGAAAAAGCTTCTTAGGGAGAAATACATCTTTTTGAAAGTACAGTTAGACTGCAAAATAGTCCCCTGGGGCAAAGGCAGCAGTTGCAATACTTATGAGGAGCCTTCAACAGTTGGAGTGGGAAACAAAATATCCTGAAATACCAGAATGATGGAAACCACATTGCTCTCCCCCTTCTGATCTCCTTTTTCCTTCTAGATTTCTTCTTGTATGTGTATTTTCTTCGCTATCAACTAAATCGGGTGGCAAAGCTTCACCATGTATGGGAATTACATCTGCAGTGACATCATGCAAGGAACCAGGAAGATAAATGACCAAATACTTTAATTCCACCTGCACCTAAACCAAATGTAAGTGCACATTTAAACTTTGAATGGAAACAAATCTTAATGCTTGAAGTGTGGTAAAGCACAGTTTCAGTGATTTTTAAATGTGCTTAAAGTCTCCTAGAAGGTTAAATCTGTAAAGCTCTCCGGTTTCAGGTAATGGAATTTTTAAAGAAAAAGACAAGGTATTGTTTGAATTTCATTTGACATGTAATTTGGTCTATAATTTAAGATATCAGGCAGTAATTTGCTGCAAGAACCACCACGTAGGCCTGGTGTTATAATATGTCACCCTAAGGAAAAAAGAGATAAAGAACTGCGGGTTTTCAAATATTTGGTCATATTTCTTTATAAATATCAGAAATAGTAAGAAAATATTTTCCAGTCCATATCTATTTGTTTGACATTTTCCACAATGAATATGTTATTTTTTATATCAGTGCAGCTGGAATGTACCTGGGTAATGACATCACCTGAGAGCTTTTTTTTAACTCACCCAGGTTTATCTTCAATAGGCACCCGAGATCATAGAAACTTTATTATTTAATGCAATAGATACTCAAACCCAGTGAAGTTACCAGTGTTAGAAATTAACTCCACCTTTATAGCAGAGACTCTTGAGGTTAAAATATTAAGCAGAAAGCCATGTAACGGAGAGACATAAATTTCACATGCACTAAAAATGCATATGAATAATGTCTTTAATATGGTCTTATATTCATCTAAAATGAGACCGAACAAAGCAATACGTTTTCCAGAGAGGTTTATCATATTAATTTTTTTAAGAATGCTAAATTTATCTTTAACCTGTTTTCTCCAAGTATACTCATTTATGTGAATTGGAAAAAAAATGAGCAATTCTCCAATCAGCTTTCACAGCATTTTTGTGGTCCCAAGCCAAGAAAGACAAGGCAGGATGCTTTCCTGGTCTATTTCCAAAGGAAAAAAGGGCATGAGGTATATTAATGTATAATGTACATAATGAATACTCTAAATATAAATACATTTGTCAAGACCTGGAAAGTTCATGTTGTAAGGATGCCACTTTCTGTGATAAATGGTGGTATCAGGAATGTGTAAGAATTAACAAAGCAGAAGAAAACTTTGACTTTAGAAAGCTTGATATTGCCCTGCTCCTTTCCTGAGTCAGTGAAACCCAACAACTTCACAGCTTAAACCCACCTTAAACCCCTTCTCTCTCTCTATAAGCATATTTAGAGTCCTAGGGGCAATCCATGATTTTTGGGTCTGAGAAAAACCTTTTCCTAAAAAATCTCCACTGCAGCTTCCTGGGACTGAGGTTCCAGCCACATGTGTGGCACCAGCAGCCTTCCAATTCCTTCCCTGTGCCAGTTTCCAAGTGAAGCCTTTTCCTTATTCCTATAAACAGTAGGAAAAAAACACTAAACCCAAAATGCAAAAATACATTAAAAAGGCACAAATATGTATAAACTTCACTCTAGGAGGACCAAAAGCAAAACATGGATAGCTTTAGCACCAGTTCTTTCTACTGTTAAAAAAAAAAAAATAAAAAAGAAACAGAATAGAGTGTTGTGGAAAATATGAATAAACATACCTGTAAACAACTTTATCTGAAATGTTCTGTAGTCAACCAAATTGACATGGCATGTTCAAGGGGACAGATGGAGATCATGTGCAGGTCAGGCTTGTTTAAGAGCTCAGCAGTAATACCACAACAGAGAGCAGAGTTCCCTGGATCCAGGACATTGCTGGAATCAACTATATTGCATCAAAGCAGAAAAAGCAAAGGAAAAATGGGGAACATGTAGCAATTAGCAATGAAGAAGGAAAACATTAAGAGTAAAAATAAAGTTAGCTCAAATACAACTTCAAGAATGTTAAAATATAAAAAAATGTTATTTCATATGTCGTGAAGCAAATTCCAGCTCTAATAGGAAACAGTGTTAAAGGAGACTGGCCTTTATTATATTTCCTTTAAGGTGTATGAGAAAAATGATGGCTATTTTGACAGAATTCCAGAATGGGCCAGGCTGGGAGGGACCACAGTGGGGCATCTGGTGCCACCTCCCTGCTCCAGCAGGGCCATCCCAGAGCACATGGCACAGCATTGTGGCCAGAGGCTTCTGGAATATCCCCATGAGGAGACTCCACCCCATCTCTAGTCTCTGTTCTGTGCTGGGTCACCGGACAGCCAAGAAGTTCTTCTGCATATGCAGGTGGAACTTGCTGGGCATCAGTACCTGCCTGTTCCTCTTGTGCCATCACTGGGCCCTCTGACCAGAGCCTGGTCCCTGCTCTGTCCCCTCCCTGTAGATACTTATATATAAGATAAAAATATCATAAACTTAAAAGTTGTAACTTATAAACTAATATTAGTTTTAAAAACATTAAACATAATTTTTATTAGTTTACATAATTGCATGCAATCAATGAGCTGTAACTGTGAAGAAATACAAGCAATTTTAGAAACTCTTTCTTTTTTTGAGGAACAGCAAGCTCTGTGTGCAGGGGGCACCCCAAGCACTGGGGCACCTGGGCAACCTGCTCAGAATGCAGCATGGACAGCACCAAGAGCTGCTCTGGAGGCGCAGCCACAGCCTGGCCTTCACCATGGGCCAAGAGCCGGACAGAGTGGGCTTTGCTGCAGTTACAGCACAGCCAAGGTCACAAAGCCGCTGTGATGACCTGAGTCATAGAGCTGACTGCAAAACAGGCACCAGAGAGGTTGAGGAGGCAACCCAAGTAAATGGTGTTAGGTGGCAGCAGAATTAAATGGTATTTGAAAGAATACTGGGATCACTCTGCCAAGGTGCTCTCATTGTGATTCCCTGACCTGGGAGCGGCAAAGCTTGGATCAGCCAGGAGGGACCTCAGGTATTCAGAGACTCCCTGTAGGTGGACTGAAGTCCTTCCCGAGCATTTGATTCTTCTCAGCAGCAGCTGAACATGCTGTTGACGCACCGTCAAGGTTAATAATTACTGCTTTTTATGAGTACTTCCATTGCTAACCTTACACCTCTTCTTTCCCCATTTTGGCAGTAAAATTAAACACAGATGGAACAAAGAGTGATACAAGCGAAGTTTTAAGTGGGCGTTTTCCCACATCCTTCAGAATATGTAGAATTTAATAGCCAAGGAAATATGGAATACACTTTTCAGATTAATTAAAGTCTGTCCTTCCAATGCATCAGTTTGAAAACTCTCAGAAAGATGGAAGTATGCTTTGCTTTATTATATGAAAGGATGGACAATGTGAATGCCTCACAGAAAAGTTCCTTTACCTTAAATTTCTTCCAGCTCAGGTGATTGGAAAGTAACTCAAACGGTACAAGTTGTCTCTTGGCCTTAAAGAAGTACATAAAAGTTCAGTGTTAAGCAGACAACATGGTTGTCTACTTAAGAGGAGCTTGAGAGGACAGTAAACAGATTGTTTTAGACATTTTCCTATCTACGCAATCTCCTGCAAAAGCTCAATTTTCAAAATGAAAATGAGTACGGGTTCAACAAATATTTTTAGATGTGTAAAATCACAGTGAACTGCCAAAAGGATTTTGTTCATGTAATACAATGACTTATTGTCTCCCATGTTGAAAATGTGTTCTGAAATAGGGACTGTTTTCACAAAAACCTCACAATTTGGGCTTCATATATAAAATTATTTTCCATTTGGACTCCATATATAGGAATTATTTTGTAGCCTATTTTTGTCTGTATAAAAAAGTCATACCAAATAACCAAATTTGGAGCTCAAGAAATTTAATGGACCTTTTATAGCAATATAAATTTTAGCAACTTTTTTTTCCCCAAACATATGCTGTCCAGTGACTAAAAAGAAAATTATCCTTAGGAATTACATAATTCCATAGTCAAAATCTTGACACTGGGGAAAAAAAATGCCTATAGAAAAAGATCCAGCCCTGATCAAGCATTTCACAGCAGAGCCTTAAGTGATTTTTCTAAAGAGTAAGTACATTTGTTGCACATTAAAATAAAATTATTCATCCACAGTCCTTGTAATTCAAGCAAACAGCAGTTTTGGTCTTTGCTTTAGTTTGCTTAAAGCACTATATTCACATGCCCACCCTGGCTCTGGGCTGTGGGGCTGCACAAATAACCAGCACCCCACACTGTCCACAGGGTTCTCCAAGACCAACAGAATTAGCTCAAAGCATCAAAACTTAGAAAATTCATTTTTACTGCTGTTATCAACTGGAATTGAAAAGTTAATCCCAAATCAGTTAATTCTGGCAATGATAAAATTTCAAAACAAGTTTATTTCAAGCAGCAAAAAATAAAGTCATTTAACTGTTCTGTGTGCTGGAGTCAAATTACATTTCTCAGTTTCTAATAAAATATGCACTTGGTCATAAGCATCTACTCTTTATTTATTACTGCCTGGCAGCCTGAGGACCATTAATTTATTGCTTGTGTGCAGTCTATGTGATACACAACATCGTTGTATTTTCAGCATGATACGGTCTGTATCTCAAGTCTTATTCCTTCAAGAGTGTGCAATTATGGAGTATGATTAAATTACTTTGTAATTTATTAGAGGACTTATAAAGCCAACAAGCATTGAAAATATATTACTCCAGCATTCTTTCATAGTGATCTGTGTGTTTCCCATTTTCTCACAGTGCAAATGCATAGGTACACATCAAACGCTTTTATCTAGGTTAAAAAGTATTTTTATTAAGAGATGAATATTACTCATGCTAAAATGCCTTTACATATTTTTATTTCTATGAAATATAATTGGCACCAAACCAAAACTCCCAGGACTCTTCTCCATGACTATGTTTTTTAAAAATACCATGTCAAGAGATTCTGGTGAACAGAACTCTCTTATCACTGTTGGCAGACTTTTATTCATAGTATGAGATAAAAAATGAGGAGCTGTATTATAAGTTTTTCAAACCATGGTTCATACAAACTCACTCCCCTAATTCTGCTTATTCTATTACCAAGTGAAAAAGTAAATAAATCTGAATTGTACTATTCTGCTCTCTCAACTCAATTTGTTAAAAAGAGGATACAATAACAAATAAAGTATTAATTGGTGTTCCTTTGCAATTTCTGCTTTGCTCCAATTGATCTACAAAAACATAAAGTAGCATTTAGATCTAATTCCTATGGGCCTCTACACCTCCACACTGTGTGGCAGGTCTGGTTTATGTGAGCACCCTTTATCAGCCAACACATGCAGCTTCCCCAGAAACGAATATTCTGTTCAGCACAGGTTTCCTATTCTCACAAGCAAGAATATATAATTCTTTTTTTTTCCCTGAAAATTGTAGCAATTTTAAAAGGAAATAAGAGCAATAATAGAGAAAAAAAAAAGTGTAATGTATAAGTGAGAACTCTACAGCTCTCATTTTCTCAGGGAAGAACGTTCTAAAGCTTAAATTTCCTTGCTTAAGCAAAGTCCTAGTCCTGTATGGTGCAAACTGCAGAAGGATTTCAACAGATGCAGGAGACAGAGGCTCATCTTCTGTCAAAAGTGCAAGGGTTCATCCATGTAATTACTGACTTCAGGAAGCCTCCAACCAGATGGAAAACTTCAAGCACATATTATTGATCCAATTTCTCCTCGAGCAGGAACTTAAATACTTGCTTAATTATTTTGAATTATGTCTGTAAAAAGATAAACAAGATGCAGAGACAGACTGATGGTGCAAGGCTGTGTTTTCTATATCTGGACAACTCAAATACCACCATCTGTTGCTTTCCCTAAAACAATCCACAGTAATAAAGACACCCTGCCTATTCTGATTATGTGTGACGCATATTTTGAGGAAATATCAGAGAAATGTGGGCAGCAGAAAAGTGTCACTTATAATGATCCTCCCCTGTAACAACTTCTTTCAAATTGGAAATGAAACTCATTCACAAGTTTTTAAACTCAGGGATACAAATATGCAGAGATCAAGAGGTTAATTATACTTGTAGTCTCCTTCAAAGAGAACTAGTTCAAATTAGTCCAAATAACATGTTTTAACCAAAAATGTTTCTGTTAATATGATTTATGTTTTATCTCACACTTTCTAAAGTATATAAATATTTGGAGTTTTTACATAATTTTTCAAACCAAGACATTTTTTATGCAATTGTTTTGATAGAGTGGGTTTCTGGTTTATTCTTCTACCTTGTTTCTGTACCATATCTAGAGAGTAAAGAATAGCTTTATCATGGATTCCAGCTGCAGATGTATCAGTGGAAGTTACCTTGAACTTGGACCAAATCCGTAAATGTGAAGTACACACAGTGTTTCAAATGTCCCAGAAGACTATTTTCTCAGTCCAGTTTTTCCAGCATTGCTTGTTTATATTAAACAAATATTCCAGGCTTCTGTCTTTTGTTTCATTGTGAATTCTTTTCATTGTGAATGGCAAACGTCCTGTAAGTCCAGAAGACAAAAGGCAGCAGTTAGGACAGTAAGTGATTTCAGGCAGTGGAACTGGAGGTGGACAGGACTGCAGGCACCTCAGAGTGTCCTGCTCCTGCAGAAACTCTTCATTTTATAAACACAGCAACCTAATGCTCTGTCTTCACTTCTGGCTGCTGCTGAACTGGAAGAAATCCACCATCGGTCGCATATTTTTCTCATTTCGAAGTAGAAATTTTGAAATTGTTTTGAATTTACTAGTTCATCCACTGAAGATGGCTTTGTTTTCTCCGTTGTCATTTGTCTGCTTCCTCTTCCTTTGTCATCTCTCCTACTGCTTCTCTCTATTTCAAAGAGGAGGACATAAACACATGTTTGAGTCTCCTGAAGCTCGGGCTAGATCCACTGTGACTCACATAAGCCCTTCTCCTACCAAATATACTGCAAATTTGAATTCAATAGGCCAAAAGGTTGCCTAAACATACAGAATGTATTTTTACCAGCTAAATATTTGAAGATTATGATGATATAATGTTGTCTCTATAAACTGCTCCTTGTAGGAAGTGTAAACGAAAGCTATACTCACTTCAGTTAAACTACTTAATTTGGACATACAAAAAAGTATTAGTATCTGCACTTTTAGGGTCCCCTTAGGGATGCTACACTTCCCAAGTTTCCTTCTTGTTCTGTCTAAAATAGGATTTAGAGATTTTTAATAGAATTTGGATGGGTTTAATCTCCATATATGAGTTGTACTTTTACTGATTTATTGCGTGAATTTCCTGTTGAATTTTTATGTGGCACTTGATCTCCCCTGAGAGAGCTGTTGAGTTCTGATTGGATAATGTAAATTTCCAATGGAGATTAAACACAAATGAGTATGAAATTGATTTATTGTAATAAGTGAAATTGAGGTCTGAGGTCCTGCTTTTCTTTTCTCCCCCAGACAACTCAAGACTGCCAGATGAAGGGTTTTTTTTGGCAACAGTTTGTCAACAAAGAGCAAAGAAAATTAAGAGCACGTTTCTCAATTACACATTGGAAATTAGATAAAATATTGTTCCAAACCTGTTTGGCTTCATGTGCACAAGAGAGTTGTCGGAATAACTTAACACAGTTATAATTCCATCATTGTGGAGCCAGCATATTGTCTTACATGATTTCTTCTGAATTCAAACTCATTATCAATTTAATGGAGGGAATGGGGAACAGCGCTTGTCGTCTGTTCACATCCGAACTTGGAGCATTAATTCTAAATATGTTATGCAGTCCACAGTTGTAAATAGAAATGACTGACTGCAGGAAAGGATGATTTGGTATCACTGACAGGGTCAGCCTCACTGGCACAGAGTCAGGTTCATCCACAAAACACCAGCCTGACTGAAGCCATTCCAAAGGATCTGTGCTGTCCAGTGGCAATGCTCCTTGATGCACACACAAAAGGTGGCTCTGCACATACTGAGCTCCTGTGCAGACAAAGCCACTTCTCCTGCCTGGATTTATGAGTCACAAAAAATCAGAGAACTGCAATTTGCCCAAAGAGCAATTATGTACAGACAATCATTCTCAGCTATACCATGCACTCCCAGAACGGCTGGGATATCCAGTGCCTATGTCAGGCTGTTTCTTAACCCAAGGGAATGGCCTGGAGTTGTGTCAGGACAGGCTCAGGTTGGATCTCAGGACAAGGCTCTTCCCCCAGAGGGTGGTGGGGCACTGCCCAGGCTCCCCAGGGCAGTGGGCACAGCCCCAAGGCTTCCAGAGCTCCAGGAGCCTTTGGATGATCCTCTGGGGCACAGGGGGGGACTCTTGGGATGGGCCTGGGCAGGGCTGAGGGTTGGACTCGATGATCCTTGTGGGTCCCTTCCAACTGAGGATTTTCTGTGATTCTGTAACTCTTGATCCCACAACAAAGGCTGAAAAAAATCTTTTTTCCTGAGCACATCCATTCCCCCACTAACATAGACACAGAAGCGCACTCAGTTCTGCACTCTGAAAGAACTGCTGGAATTTGTGCATCTCACCCTTATACCATATTTTCTAGAATATTTGAAATACCATACATCTGTCAGGGAGATTTAAGCAGAAATCTCATCAATCCCATGGCATTCACCATGCACTTTGCTGTTGGCTGAAGTGAATTAACATGAAACATTCAACGTCATGGGAATGTCTGGGCTTCTACTCTCTTTTGTTGGAAGGGGGCCTGAAAGAAAGATGGAGAGAGAGTGTTTCTGAGGGCCTAGACTGACAGGACAAGCGAAAATGGCTTCACGCTGACAGAGGGCAGGGTTAGAAAGGATATTGGGAAGCAATTCCTGGCTGTGAGGGTGGGCAGGCCCTGGCACAGGGTGCCCAGAGAAGCTGTGGCTGCCCCTGGATCCCTGGGAGTGTCCAAGTCGAGGCTGGACGGGGCTTGGAGCAACCTGGGCTGGTGGAAGGTGTCCGTGCCCATGGCAGGGGGTGGGATGAGATGACCTTTAAGGTCCAACCCACCATTCTGTTACTCAGCCCAGAAACCCTTGACCCCAGTGGACAGACAAAGCCTATGACCCACATGCCCAAGCTATTAATATATTAACTGAGCTTACTCTGAGTCAGTGCTGTAATTTTAGGAAAAAAGGTTCCATATTATAGCCAAGAAAACCAAAAGAAACAGGATACAACTTGCATGGAGAGCCAGCTTATAAAAACTGCATTTGATTTAGCCCTTTTTTTTTTTCCTTTGGTTTAATTACTTGATCATTAACAGGCCACTCTTAGGTAAGATGGTAAACATACAGAGCACATCCATGCAAATGCTGTCTGTGTAAAATGTGAAGCACTGCACAAGGACCACAACACAAAATGGCATTTCTCAAACATAATCTGGCACCATTATCACTGCAGTTAACGCCTTTGCCTGCTGTTCTAACAAAAAATTGCTGTTTGTTAAGTATCAAACAGCAGCTATGGCGGTGGGTACAATATTGATGCTTCTTGCAACAATGTCCTGCAATCAGTGCTGCCATTTCTAAATGCAAAAGGCTTGTAGAGAGAGAGAGATGAGAAAGTGAGTACAACACCCCCAGAATACAGCCCTGGAACTCCTGGGTGGGTTTTCAAAGGGCTTCAGATTCTCTCTCAGAACATACCCCAAATTTAGGGCAGAAGAAGTCAAAGTAATTTAGATCAAATCTCCTCTCAAAAATGAAATGAGTAGAAGGTTTATTAAAAGGAAATGAAGAGGAAATTGAACTTTCATATTTCATGGTGCAATTGTTATGACAGAAAACAATATTCATTGATACAAAGTTTGGAAGATGGTTATTTATATATCCATGCTGCTCTGCTGTGGGAGTTTTTCACAGTGAAGGGCAGGCAGTTTTTTAAAATATAACGGTGCTGTAGTAGAATTACCTGTTGGCTATTCCACAAAAGGTCTGAATATAAAACTTTTTTCATTCTTAAGATCAAGAAATATAAAAATTAATTGAAATGTATTCTTTATGAAGAATTTTGACTGGAGATGCGTAAGGGTAATGCAAATTTCGCTTACATAAAAGCAGCACAATCCTGTATCTTTATGACATGGAAAATTAAATCACTTGAAATGAAACCAAAGAGCTGACAAAGATTGGGAATGTAATGGACATGTCATCATTCTGCCCTGCAGAACAGCCAGAAGGAAAAGGAGAAAACATGCAGACAGGGACTGGTGTGAATCACGTCACCACAGAGGAAAAAGAGATATTCACATTTAGTCCAAATTAATGGTTCCATAGCTCTAAAGAAGGGGCAGCAATGGTTCGAGAAGGTTTGTTTAGGGGCTGCTCCTTGTGATTTTTGAGCTCATCTCCCCCATCACACAGTTCAGGCAGGTGCCATTTACACCCTGCCCAGGAAACTGCAGTGAGTGACCATTCTTGGGTGCTGGTGTGGATGTTTGGGCACAACTTATCAGAAATGTCTAATAATTTTGATCCCTGCCACTTGAGGCTACGTACTGAAGCAGTACGTAAAAGCAGAGTACCAAGGTGGGTGACTATGAAAAAGTGACTTGGCTGACTCATTGTGGGCCCCTTTGAAGCCAATACCTGAAAAGATTGGCATCCTACAGGTCAATGCAATTGACTATTTTTTCCTCTTACTGAAACGTGGCACAGCCTAAAAATGTTCATCTATGACAGGGGAAAGGAATAAAATATCATTCTTACACTTTCTGCAATGTAAATGTAGGTAAAGCACTCAGCTTAAAAAAAAAAAAAAAAAAAAAGTTTCCTTGTGTGGAAACAGGTTCAAAGCTAAACCTTTTCCATAGCCTTAATGCTAAAATATTACCTAAGAAAATTAGTCAACATACTATTTAATGAGAAAAGAGAGAAATCTATTCTGACTCCCATAATTCAGAAAGTAATTCCCTAATACACATCTATAACATCATTACAGCTGACAGAGAAAAAAATAAATCTGTATGTAATCAAGATTACACCATTGCAAACTGATGTTCTTAATGCTTCACTTTTAAGTGTATACCTTAAAAATGTTCTTTCTATTTAAAGGAAGATTTTTCAAATACATAAAATACTTCTAATATGTCTGTGGTGAAAAGTAACTATCTACTTCAAAACTGTTCCAACTCATACAATATACTGTCATAACCGAGAGTCAATGGTAAATAGTGGCAAGAAAAAAATGAATTTTAAGGCAGTTTTTGGTTTTAAAAATACTGACAAAAATGTTGCATGATGTTCTTAGCATTGCTTGAGACACTGGTGGGTTAATTACATCTATGAGCACTATGAAAATGTTGGAAACCAGAGTGTCACCTACCACACTGATTTGTCCATTTTGCAGTTGTTTTTTGATATGTAGAGGACATTAAGAATCACATAAAAAAATTTATATTAAGACAAGACTTGCAGAGTAGGTCATGCAAGCAGATAAGAGTGTGATGGCAGCTGAAAATCACCAAACTGACACCAATTAATAAAAAATAACAAAAAAATAAGTGACAGGGAAATGAACCTGCAGAAGCAGAGGTAGTTCTAGACCAAATTATTCTTAGACTAATGAAAAGAGCAAGAACAGATTTTCCAGGTCTTTCAAATACAGCAGAACTTTGTGTGTAGCACATTCCAACAGTTAAAAACCAGCAGGTGGTATCGGTCAATCGTAGTTTTCCATCTGAAAATGCTCCAGAGTTTTGACATCCTGCTCTGTACTATCACTGTGAATACAGCCAGCTTATTATATTGTTAAAATTGTTTCTACTCACCTGCAAACACCTTGCTTCCCCTGTGTTTATTTAGCAGTGATGCACATTGACTCTTTAAGATTGGACAGAAGCATAGGATGGAAGTTAAGGAGATGTAGGAACTGTGACCAGAATGAGGATAACTGAGTGATACATATTTGTCCTGTGGTAGTTGGGCAGAGAACAAATTCATCATGATCACACAGACTCTGTGAAATGGCAGGACTCCTTACTAAGTCACTTCTGCATGCAAAGCTTCCAGAATCAGATACTTAGAATCAGAAAGAAAAACTAAAAATATACCATAAAGATTTAATCACTCCCTACATCATGGAGAAAGAGGCCACATTCAAAACTTCCTTAACAGGAAATTAATTCCAAGCATGAGGAATGTCTCTTACCTCTCAGTCACTGTTTTTCTGTTTGTAAATTATGAGGTGTTCACTACTCCCTGGGGATTGAGCTTTTAATCACACAGATGTCCATTATAAATCCCCTGTTTACTTAGTAGTATAATAGGCGAACTCACAGCATCTTTGTGCTACAATAAATCTGCAGGCTCACACAGAATGCTCAGGATTGCCTTCTAAATTCTTTCAAGGTCATTCTACATGATTTCATGCTACATAACATCCTTTCTCAGTCCATTTCACCGTGAGAAAAGATCATGATAAACATTGATTTTGCCCTGCTGGTATACCTGAATTCCACCACATCACCCACCACACACACACCCTGGTACATCACCTTTTAGTTGTTGGATTCTAAGCTAGTGTGGAGAAATGGAAAATTCAAAAAACAAATACACTACCAAAAAAACCCCAAAAACCAAAACCACAACTGTATTTGGTACAATTATTTGAAGACCAGACTGGAAAAAATGAGAAGAAATGGCTGTTTATTCCAGTGGGGAAAAACATTACTGGAAGTTGATAAAACCTCACAAAACCATGCTTCAAATTGCTGAAGATTTTAAATTGTAAAACAAATAGTCAAATTTTGATGGAATGTTTGTTTGACATGGTTCTATTAGCAAATGCTCTTCATGAATTATTCAGCATCAAAGAAAAACATGAATGCCTGCAGGAGCACAGAGACCCAGCCCTGGATGTGGTTCCTCAAGCATTCTGGCACGGAAGGAGTGCAGAAGGTGCTAATAATACTTCTCTCAAGAGAGAGAGATAGGATTCCAGCAAAAAATATTCACAGGCACAGACAAAAATTAGCTGCTTGATTTCTACTGAATCTTATTGCCTCAGGTGACTCATTATCTCAATGACTTCCTGTCTATGCAGAGATTTAAGATTAATGGATTAAATTCCCTGAATTCTTGGTGAATTTATTAGCTAATAAGATACTGCTGTTTGCAATTTGATTAAAAATTGTTAAGAGTTCACTTTATCCTTTTATAAAAACCAGAATTATCTTCTTTTAGTCCAAATACCCATTTTCTGCCTTGGGAATAGCAGAGACAAAGGCAGCTCCCCACAGAGAGCCACTCGTGCTCCCTAGCAGAGCTTGTGACTTATCCACTCCCTTTCTTTAAGGGCTATCAAAAGGTTTGAGTTTACTTCTCCTTTTCTACCTAGAACTCCTGTTTGGGCAGAATTTAAAGCCCTCAAAACAGTCAAGATGGAGAGAATAGTTTTCACCACCAGCAGGTGACATATCTCACTATTCCCAACTGTGTACTGCACAGTGCTGCACCCCTATCTGAACAATTAATATAATGGTTGTTAATTAAGAAAGATTGATTCAATTTGTAAAAATGTGCCTTAGTGAGTAGTAGACAGCCTTTGACCTCTACCTCAAGATACAGCTGCGCTCAGATAAGAGTCATATCACGTGGGAAATAGCCCCTCTCCCAATGTGTTCTCCTAAGGTGCTGCTGCCACTCCTCATAAAACAGTAAATGTTTGTATCAGAGAATCAAAGAATGTCATCAGGTGGTTCATTATCCCATGAGGACCATCCAGCCCAACTCCTGGCCCTGCCCAGGACACCCCAACAATCCCACCCTGTCCTGTTGTCCAAACGCTCCTTGAGCTCTGTCACCCTTGGTGCTGTGCCCACTGCCCTGGGCAGCCTGGGCAGTGCCCAACAATCCCTCTGGGGGAAGAACCTTTTCCTGAGATTCAACCTGAGCCTGCCCTGACAAAACTCCAGCCATTCCCTGGGTGCTGTCCCTGCTCACAGGGAACAGAGATCGGAGATGCCCCTCGGTAGGAGCTGCAGACCCCAATGAGCTCTCACCTCAGTCTCCTCCAGCTGAACACCCCAAGTGCCCTCAGATGCCCCCTGTATGGCCCCTTCAGACCCTTCACCATCTTCATGTTCCTCCTTTGCACACTCTTTAAAAGCTTCACATCTTCCTTCCGTTGTGTCCCCCCAAACTGCCCCACTATTGCAGGTGAGGCTGCCCCAGTGCAGAGCAGAGTGGGAGAATCCCCTCCTTCTCCTGATGCCCCCCAGAACAGGGATGTCCCTCATGGCTCCAGGGCACTGCTGACTCGTGGCCAACTGGCCACTGAGCAGGACCCCCAGGGCCCTTTGCTAGCACTGCTTTCCAGCCTCTCATTCCCAGGCTATCTGTCCATCTGGGGTTGCCCCATCCCAGGGGCAGAATCCAGCCCTTCCCCTTGTTGAACTTCCCATGGTTGGTGGTTCCTAGCCCTCTGATCTGTCCAGGTCTCAAGAGAGTCAGCAGCTTCTCCCAATTTAGTACTGTCAGCAAACTGACTTTTTATCCCTTCAAGTTGTAAAAACAGTTTGGTGAAAATGAAATGGTTTCACCTCCCACAGGACTACCTTTAGGAAAGGAGCTTTACTCCCAGTGTCTCACTACTCTCACACACTGAGTTTTACTCAGTTCTTGCCATGCCCAAGTAAAACCTATACAAGACCCATTTATGGGACATCCTTCCATGTGAGAGAAGACACTTTCCTTCTCACCACCCCAAACCCAATCCTTCCACAGTGTATTTCTCAGCTTTGATGACAACTTCAGGAACTCTTGGAGCTGGCACTTGCTTGTAGATCTTCATGTTCAGGAGCAACCAACAGATTTAGCTAAACCCTTTTTAGACCCCATTTACACTTTCAGGCTCCACAGTCTCTTACGGCAATAAATTTTCCAACTTATCAGCATGCTGTGGAAAAGGTAGTTTCTTTTATGTGCTTTAAGCCAGAAGCTGTATTTTGGACAGTCTAGAGCTTTTCTGTCTTTAAATTACAGATTATCAATAGCCTTAGAATATGTCAGAAGAACAGTATTTTACCTAAATGAAGGACAGAATTCAATTCTTTGATGGCTAACAAATAGCAATTCCAGCACCCCAGAGCAAACATTTAACTATAAAACTTGTATTTTCTCCCCTTCAGCACAGGGGTGTGAACTGTATAAAAAGTGATGCACTATCAACTTCTACAGCCAAAAAAAAATTTTAAGGAGTTCTATGTCAAAGGCAGCATAACAGAACAGACAGATCTGGGCCTTGGAGATCACAAGGCTATGCAGTGACAGTGTGGCATCGTAACTCTGACAACCACATGCTAAAATTCAGCTCAGCCTATTGTAGGCTTCTGAGAGCCAAGGCCTGAGCACTCCAGGTGCTGGTGACAACAGCACCCAGTGGGCGACACCTGCAAAAGGTCCAGGCATGTCCCAGGGCAACACCACAAATGTGACTTTGCCAGTCCCAGCTGATCCATGTCTTTGTCTGCCTGGATCACCCAGAAACCTCTACAGAGTCACACTGGTTTCAATATAAAGAAAATACTAGGAGGAAGAAATTATTTAGCTCTCAACTGTCTTCTCCAGAGGGCTGTTTTTCACAAAATAGAAGAGGTTCAATAGAGGGAAAATTTACGTTCCCAGGACGACAATGAACTAACAAGCATTGGCCACTTTTGTATCCAGATACATCATGCACCCAATTTCAAAAACATGAATATTTGCATTAAAGCTATCACTGGAAAACGGCAGGACAACCCAAATGGGCCAAGGTAAAAGAATCTCTGTGTATGTAGAACCACGGAATGATTTGGGTTGGAAGGGATCTTAAAGCTTATGTTGTTCCACCCCCTGCCATAGGCAGGGACACCTTCCACCAGCCCAGGTTTCTCCAAGCCCCTTCCAACCTGGCCTTGGATGCTTCCAGGGATCCAGGGGCAGCCACGGCTTCTCTGGGCACCCTGTGCCAGGGCCTGCCCACCCTCACTGGGAACAATTTTTTTCCAATATCTGATCTAACCCTGCTCTCCATCAGTGTGAACCCATTTCCCCCTGTCCTGTCACTGCAGTTCCTGAGGAACAGCCCCCCTACAGCTTCCCCGTTCAGACACTGGAAGGTGCTCTGAGGTGTCCACACAACCTTCTCTTCTCTGGGCTGAGCATCCCCAATAGGCTGAGCTTGACAAAAATTATTTTGGTGATCCAAAGTGATTTCAGTCTAGTAACTGATGGGATCCATTCTGTCTTTAGTGGGAATATTTCTTAGAGTCCTGCTAAGGTTAAAGCTGGACAAGCATAATCACTAAGTGATTAGAGATCACAAGTGACTGACGAATGCTATCCCTCCAAGTGTTTAGTATGAAGGAGATGTACTTTGGAGTTATTTCTTTGGCATTTTGTGTTGTCCTTGGGTTTGGTTTTTGAACAGAGAGATACTTTGCAACTGCAGCAATCTGATTTGGTGTTCTGAGTCCTGTCAGCTTCCTTGAGCTGGAATTATGGCAGAGATTTCTGTTCCTGTAGAAAATTAAGAGATGCATAATAAACGTACAGAGATATCGACACCGAGTATGTTATTAATCTACGTTCCAAGTCAGTATTAGAAATAGAATTCCAGTGTAGTAGAGATACATAACATATTCTGTCCTAAACTTCCTTGTTCGAGTAGGTACATTTGACGATAAAGTCCTGAATACACAAACAAAACAGACACCACGATTCTGTTTAGAGCCTGAGCTTTCATTGTTCATCCTACCAAATCTCCCACTGCACTCAATTGTCTTAATCTGATTTACACCTCGGCACTACAACTAATGCACACAGAGCCCACCAAACAGCCCAGATTCTTCCCTGAATAAAGGCAACTCTGTCAAGGTATTTCTCAAGCAACTCCAGCCATTCATGAAGGAGTTTGTGCTGTGGCCCTGTGCTGTCACACAGGCACATCGCTGGCACTGGGAAGAAGGGCAACAGGGATTAAACCAAATTACTTCCTCACAATAAAGATTTGTGAAGCGGAAGTGTTGCAAGCTGTGGATGAGAAACCCTACTTGGCAATGGGAAAACATAATTTCCTCCCTACCCATCCACCAGCTGAAAAGGATCCTGGTCAAACTGCAGGACAAAGAGTGACACATTACTGATGAAAAGTGGAATGCAACCATCTTTGAGGGGTACACCTAAAGCAGCAGGTCCTGGGATCCTTTGAAAGGAGTCTGGAAAGAGATAATGCACCAGGAAAGGAGGGAGAGGTGTTAAATGACACATCAATTCACCTACTGCTGCTATGCCATTTCCCCCCGCAGATCTGGAAAAGGGGACTCCTGGAAGTGTATGTCTCAGAGACTCGAATTTTATGCACTGAAGGGCAAACCAGGTGGTCTCATGAGGCTGTAAAGATGGGGTCTGCAAAATTAAACCCTGTCCTAACAACTTTAGCTCAGTTAAACCTTTCATAATAATATGAAGCTCTGAAAGTTTTAAGGGCTAAAAAAAATTGAAGAGTTCCCAGGAGGATTATTTCAACGAATAGCAAGTAATAAGATCACCAGCCCCAGGGAAATTCAGCAAGTTTCTTGTGTTCAGAGACTTAACAGGCCCCTGTACAGAGCACATGAAGAATAGGATGTAATTTTCTAAACCTACAGTGAAATTCAAAGTGAAAACTTGACATTAGAAACCATGAGGCACTTTGCGGTAAGATTTCCAACTTCATACCTTGCAAAGAAGCAGATATCACTCTAAAAGACTCTGTGAAAGGAAGCAAAAATGTACTTCTGAAGGCCATCCTTAGCCATGAACAGATGTAACACCCCCACATCCCCATGTGATTTCTGCCAAATGTCTGGAAGAAGAGATTCAAACCATTTCCCTGTAACTCTGGTGACATTTGAGTACTTGCAGAAAATACATCAATGACTCGAGCAATTATTTCCCTTCTCAGCACAATCTCTGTTCCGGTCTGAGCCCTGTTCCAGACTCCCACAATGACTGGTCTTGCTTACCAGAACACACTTTTCCAGTTGGAACATTTCTTTCTCTCAGTTATCTCTCGCTTCAAAATTAATCTGTGGCTTTCCTCCTACAGAGCCCAGTGAGCAGGGCACAGGGATTCTGTGACAACAGCTCTGTTAGTAACACATCTTTGCTTACATGTTAGAACATGTTCTCTGGCCTCAGCAGAAGCACAGGTAGACATCAGCATGGCAGCAACAACATGTGTGGTACAGCAACAACCAGCCACTGAGACAGCTGTGCTCAGATATCAGTGTTGTCATTTCTGCAACAACCAGTTTGGCAGTGATACAGTGAAGAGTTTTCTGCAACTGACCAAGTGTTTTTCTCTTTTCCCAAGGAAGGAAGGTGCAAGAAAAGGAATTTTATCTATATTGGTGCTTCAAACAGCATAAAGTTTGAGGATATCAAAGTCAGGCAACAAGATACAGCATTGAAATGTCCAGCTGTAAAATTCAGCTGCAGCTGATGGTCTGGGTTTATAGCAATGCCCAGGCTGGCAGGGAAGCAGTGTAGATGGTAGAGCCCATTTAGATCCTTGCTTGTTTTATTTCTCAGAGTTAAGAGAATTGTAACATTGTATAAAAGACACCTCTTTGGCTCTCAAATCACTTTGCTGTCTGTAATGACTGTAATAAATGTTCCCTATTCCAGTGCCACAAGAAACAGTCGGGGTGGTTTCTCCATTTGGCAGTGCCACTCACTAGGCTGTGATTCATGGCACAATAGTTATTTATTTGCAGAGGCTTGAAGGCAAATGTGCTATACGAGAATAGTTCTTTAATGTAAAGCATTAAATTAAAAGCTCACCCTCAGGCCTTTGACTGCCAATGGTAGTAAAATGATGCCCAAGATAACACAGGAGCTGTTACTATTTAAAAAGATGCCATTTAATATTCAACCTTTTTGTTTTACAGCAGATTTCCAGCCCTGTTCCCCAGCTCTCAGTGCTAGTCTATGCTCTTCAACACAGGTTGGGAAAAACACTCACCCCACTGTACAGACAAACATCAGATTTTATTCTTTCTTACTTTTGATTTTTTGTAATTTCAATGCTTCTAGCTCAGGTGTTTCAATGGCTCCTGTTAGTGCAACTTTTTTAATTATTATAATTTAAAGAGCTCTCACCCATGAGGTTAGTTCTGCTATACTCAGGTAGTGCATGGAGTTCAGCTGAGGCAGGAATACAAAGCTTCTCATGTTTAGACTGCCTTGCTCATCCTCTATTCAAGAATTACAACTTTGGGATTTTTTTTTCCCCAGGAATGATTTAGAACTTGTCAAGTTGTGGCAGATTGTTCAGGAGCATCACCTGAACCTCCAGACTTCCCATCCCAGATGAGGACATTCTGCTCCACCCAAATTATCTGAGAGCCAAGATCCAGCCTGAGTGTTCTCAGCTCATGAATCACAGCAAAAGGAGCATCTCCACTCTCATCTCATAAAGAGTCCAAATCATTTTGCCCTCAGTGTGATTTTATACAATTTAGGTAGGAAAAAATGTTTGTTGAGGGATTCCAGGAAGTAGAATCCAGTATTGTAGAAAGAACTGATACATATATACATGTATAAAACCCCAAAACAACCCAACCTTTCATATCATTATGGGACATTTACAATCCAGGCTTTTCTGTACTGCTTAGGTGAGGATGAAACTATCAAAATAAATAATTATAAGTTAATAAGATTATTTGATAGAGCAAATATATTCCCAAGATCACAAAACTCCCCTTGTGTTTTATTTAAAGACTATTTTTCATGCTACAGGTTTTTTTTCAAAAGAAAACAAACAAAAAAACCCCAAGTCCCAAAAAAACCCAACCAAACCAAAACCCCCCAAAAGACCCCACACTCCCAAACATACAAGTAATCAATATGTTTTTATAATTTCATTCATTATCTTACTAATTTGTTAAAAAACCCAACAGAAGATACACTGAACAGCAGTATATCTATAAACTCAGTCATCTGCTCTTGTTATCATCCAACATTTATCCCCAGGCAGAGCTCAAGCCCTCCAGGTGTGCTTCTAAAGCAATACATGTATATTAACAGGGAACCTGAAACATCACACAATGCCATTATCTTCCAAAACCTGACACCCAAACAAGATAAATAATGATTTTTTTTTTTCCCTGTGAAGACCCCCAACAAAAATATAAAAGTTTTCAAGTTTCAAGAAATAACTGCAGAAATTTCAATTCAATCCATAATTGAAGTAAATCCACTGAATGTCAAAACAAGACTCTTTTTGAGGCATGGCTGTTTTGATACAGATGTTATAGAAGTTTTCTACTGTCAGCTGGGTATTTGGCTCCATCCGAAATAGAAAAAAAGTCTGGCATGAACTAAGGAAAAAAAATTAAAAAAACCTAAGTATTGCAGATCTCTCAGTCGAAAAGGCTTATTTTTATGATAAATTCTGATAATTCAGTGAACAATAGCAACCTGAGAAAGATTTGAAGGAAAAGGAGAATTTTCTGCAAGGCCAAGTTCTAAAACTCCCTGGAAGAGGAGTTCCAATCCTTCAGGAATTAACTCTTGTCCTAGTAGAAGATCAGGCAACAGAGACAAAAATGGAGGAAAACACAACATTTGTTCCACTTGAGGACTGAAGTCTCAATATTGAAATTTAACAGCATCAACTTGTTCCTAGACTCCTCATCCCAGGCCTAGTGGTGCACCAAGGACTGACCCACAGGGATGAGAGTCCGGGAGCACATGAGTGCAGGGCAGTGTGTGCTGCACTATGGCATTTGGGAAGGGGGAGCTGGAGGCACTCAGGAATAACCCCAGAAACACAAATAGATGAAGAAACTGCAAAAATATTGGTTCTCCTCGACATGACAAATCTGGCCAAAGACAGAGCCCCTGATGGCAAACCCCAGGTGACAGAGAGAGGGTGGCATTGCACAAGCAACGGGGGCAATAAATCAGGAAAACCCCTAAGCACAGAGAAGAGAGGAGAAAAGAGCCAGTGATTGCAGTGATCAGGGGTCTGGAAACCCTTCTCCACTGCCTGGAAGATCTAAAGAGCATCAAGGTTCCCTTGCTGGGGGTTGACTGCCCTCAGAGATGAACTTGCTCTGAACCTGGGGGTGGATTTTGCAATTGAACCCTAAATAAGTTGTTGTTAAGCAACTGTTGGAGGGCACAGTCAAATGGGACAAAACACCAGCACAGCAACCAAATGCAAACTCCAATGTTTACCATAGAAAAGTCATCAGATGTCATTTCAGTCATCTCAGAACAGCAGCAGTTTGGGAGGCACCACCTCAGAGAAGGGGTAGAAGGGATATAAAGCTGATATATATTCCCCACAGGGAGCCCCCAATTACATAATGTTCTAAATATTAACTAAACTCTGGCCACTATAACAAGAATAGGTCCTGAATTTTGATCAATAGCTTTTTTTTTNTTTTTTTTTTTTTTTGTACTTCAAAATGCATTTTGAGTCCTTTGTTTCTAATTATAGGAAATTAAATTATTTTGTTTTAGTTTGTCAGGACACAAAACATATGAAACCTACCACTTCTTAGAGTATTTTACCTCTCCATTTATTTTGAGAAGGGATGGAAAAGTGCTGATAATATTCAGAATAGCTTAGGGTAAGATAAGGTTTAAATCTGCATCATGGTTTGATTTCAGCAGCACAATAATTCCTCAAGAATTTCCCACACAGATACTTCAAAATTACCACTCATTGGTAATCACATTACTGAAATCCATGTCTAACAACATTTCTACTGCAAAAAATGGAAAAATGAAGTTAGCAAGCAGTTGATCTTGTAGTACATAATCCAAATTGAATGTTGGAAATCCTGGGGGAAGTCGGATATTCTGGCCGTATTCTGCCAATTTCTGCAAATGGCCTGTAAAACAGTTTTAGATTTAGGGTCCCAGCCAGACCCATATTTAAGGATGAAAATCTAATACATACAGTTTATAAGTATTTTATTTATTTGTGTGTTACTCCTTTAAATTCCTACAATCTTATTGTGGCTGATGAGACACAGAGGGGAGATTCTCCCACCTTTCCATCACACAGGGCCCACGTTCTTCCTTCAGTCTCAGTTCTATGGGTATGCAAAATGGACATTTTTTTCTCTCCAGGAAGGGGAGGAGAGCTGCTTCATGCCTGCATTTTATGAGCAAACTTATCCAATTCCCAGATGTCAGTTCAGACAGCTCTGCTGATTCACCCCAACGTGCCAAGTGGACAGACCTTTGCTCCTGATTTTATTGCAGGAGGTGCCAAGAATGATACTCCTGCCATCACTTGTGGGAGTGGGGGAGAAAATTAATGCGTTCAGGTGCATTAGAAGGTTGAATTAAAACGTAATTTAAAAAAATTTAGCAGTGACATGGAGTCCTTATTGAAGAACCTGAAAACCACTTCAAAATGAGGAAGGAAGAGAGACATACTGTCCTGGGTTTCTGTAGCTGAATT
>VWZG01009928.1:0-14530 GCA_013396735.1 Grallaria varia | reverse complement strand
CACCTCAGGGAGCAGGGAAAGGACTCAGAGCTAAAACCCCTGCAGCCCATGGAAGACCTTTGCGGCGCAGAGACCCTCCCGCAGCCCATGGAGGAACCCGTGGAGGAGTCAGTGGATGCTTGAAAGGAGGCTGTGGGAGGCTCAGGATGGTGCAGAGTCCTGCAGGAGACCTGTGGCCATGGAGAGGCAGACCCATGCTGGACCAGGTTTTACCCGAGTGAGAGCTGTGGCCCTATGGGGGGCCCATATCAGTACATCTCGTCCATGAAGGACTGTACCACTATGGAGGAGTGACGCTCAGGACAGCAGATGTGGAAGAACTGCTGCCTGAGGGGTGGATTCACACCGGAGAAGTCTATTAAAGACTATCTCCTGTGGGAGGGACCCCACGGAGCACGAGATGGACTCAGCTGTGGTCCCCTGTAAACCGTGGTGAAGCAGAATGTCCCTCTGCAACCCATGGAGGCCCATCAGGGTGCAGAGACTCAACTGCCCCCATGGAAGAGTGACCACGAGGGGTGGGGGAACTCACATCGCAAGCGGCAGCAACTGCAACTGACTGCAACCCCCCATGGACAGAAGGAGGGGTGGGGGGAAAGTGTGTGTGGTGTGTGTTTTAAGACTATGTTATTTCTCACTCTTTAGCTTAGCTTTTATCCTGTTAGTAATAAATTTTAGGTAATACCTCACTTTGAGTCTGTTTTTGCCCGTAAAGGTGGTAAGAGGATGACCTCGCTCCCAGTCCTTATCTTTACCCCTCTCCCTTCTGTCCAGTTGCAGAAGGATTTAATGAGTCCCTGGAATCTGGCCAGGGTCAACCCACTACACGTGCATAAGGAAAACTTCTTTCCTAGCAGTTCCAGTACTTCATATTCTTTGCACTGTTAAACACCACATTCCCCTCCTGCTCTACCAGTGGCAAACTCGGGCTGGCCTGAAATGGGCTGTTCCCTCCGAGGAGGTCTGAGCTGGCCTGAGGAGGGGCAGGAGAACATGGGCCATGGTCAGGACAAGGACAGCACGTGGATTTCCCAGAGCAAAGGCTAAGCAATGAACTTCACTTACAGGGGGTCAGGATGCCCAAGTGCAGGCACCTGAGAACAAACCTGAAGCTTTTGCAGATTTCTTCATCAGAATTCCAAGAAAGCCCTTTAGCACTGATTTTTTGTTTGTTTATTTTATTTTATTTTTTAAACCAGAATCTTTTCTGAGAAACTCTATCTTTGCTTCCCTGCAAGAGAAATTGTGTTCAAGGTAAAGGAATAGCAATACATACAGCATATATAATATAGCATCATAATATATAAAATGTGGGCAGTGATTTAATTTCAAACTCCTTGTTTTATTTGTGCCTGATCCAAATAACTTTCTCTGTTTCATGTACTTTTAATGTAGCATCTTTTAAAATATGTTTTAGTTAAAAGTAGCCACTCTTTTGTTAATTTAGGGCAAACCCCTCATTCTCATTATGTCTATTTAACATGATCACAAATAAATGAAATTATATAACAATTAAATAATTTTGTTCTTGATATTGTAAAATGCTTGCATATTCTTCTGCAAATTCTGAATTATACCATCCTTCCCCTTATAAAGAAAATTTTATTCCATAAAAACAAAACATGGACAGAACTAGGGAATTTCATTCTGAGGGTCCCTCATAAACGAGTGTTTTCTATTTCAAACTGTACTTGATTTCCACTATATCTTGATGAGAAATAATAAAATGAAATAAAAATTAAATTTCCTTTTTTCACCTGAGACAATTTATTCAAGGTTTTCCTTTGCAGACCCTCATTCCTTCATCATTCAGTTCCAGAAGAATATTTCTAAACAGTTTCTGAAGCAGGGTAGCCAAATGTCCTAATCTTGGTCAGAGACTCATGGAATCACAGAACGGTCTGAGTTGGAAGGGATCTCAAAGCCCATCCAGTGCCACCCCTTGCCATGGCTGGGGACACCTTCCACTGTCCCAGGTTGCTTCATGCCCCGTCCTGACCCTTGGATACTTCCAGGCATGGGGCAGCCACAGAGTCCTCAAAATAATTATTTTAAAAGAGTTTAAATGGTGAAATGTCTGTCAAAGTCATTTGCTGATCCAAATCATTTGGGAGGTAGGAAAACGTTTTGTTTGTTGTTGCACATATTGTTCCAGTCTGCTGGAAAACTAGGCTAAAATCTTGTATTTCCAACTAATAAGGAAAATACATGTAAAGAAGCACTGATGGTAAATGCAACCAAAGCTCCAGGTTAAGCCTGTTTCCAGTACACAAGAATGTCTGGCCCATAAATGAAAAGTCTGTCCATTTTTCTTTTTCCAGCATCGGAAACCAAGTAAATATTTCTCACTGTGAGTGAAACCATGTGAAGTGCACTTAAAACTAATTTTTAAATTGGATTTAATGGAGACCCCAGCTCTGAGTACTGTAACAGCCTTTCTGCAGGAAATCTCTGCAATAACAGGCAAATGCACTGTGATGATGTGCCTACTTTAATTCTAATTCAACAATATTAACGTGTCCCAAACAGTAAAAAAAAAAAAAAATTAGTATCAAAGCTAAAAGTAACACAAATCTCACAAACGATGATGGTATTTGAGCCACCAGACCACTGAAAAAGATATTTTAGACCCATCCTGACCCATGCCTCTCCAAAGAAATTGGAAACCTTTTACACCTATGTGCTCAGTTTAATAAAAATGAGACAAACAGAATATTTTAGTATAAATTGGCTTATACTTTGGAACAAGATGGGTTCACTTGACTGGAGAGACTCGCTATGATGAGAAAATCCACATAAAAGAGATATTTAATAATAGGAGATGTAGTTACTATACATGACGCAATTAGTGAAGGAATGTGACAAGTTCATACATCGAACAATGTATCTGCCTTCTTTCCCATTTGCAATTAAGGCCGAATCAATTTGGTAGAAAAATTTGTATCCTAACCAATGTCTTATTTTGATCACTTGGAGTCTAAATTACCCACTAAAATGCACATGATATCCTTACAGAAATGAAGAATAGTGTCGTGTTATCAGTGTGCTTACTTTTCTGAATGATTATTGAGATAAATTCAAGTGCTAAAGCAACACCTCAGGTTCTTCATCCATCTGAGAATGGTAAGTCTGGCTTACATGTACCTGGCTCATCCTGCAGAGCAGCTCTGCAGGTGAGATTCAGATCATGTTCTGCCTTTTAGGACTGAACTGAAATGAGAAACTAAAAGGTCCCAGTTGTTCCCTCCTGCATCTGTCGCTGCCTAACCATATGGTGACAGCTTGGAAGGGAAAGTGTTTGCTCCTTTCTTATATTATACCTATTATTTAAAAATCATAACTCCTTATCTTGTGGTCTAAGGGGAAAAAAATTCATAATCCAGGGTCAAAACTCTTCCTCTAGTCCTATAAATGTAACTCATAAATAAGTTTACTTCTTTTTGCTTCTTTGGCAAATCCTGTACAAGGTTTTTCCCAGTAATCTCACAGTTACCCCCAAACATTCTCAGTCATTGTGCTGCCAGGGGATAAGAGAGGGCACCGAAAAGTTCTGAGTGGAACTTCATTTACATAAATAAGCTGAGTCAGAGGAGAACTCCTGATCTCTTTACCAGCACTGTCTGACTTCTGCAGGATTAACAGCAGCCAAATACAATTGTTTAGCTCCTGACAAATCAAGGCAAATCGAAGTGAACCCACCCAGGGAGCTGCTCTGCCTCAGTCGTTCCTTCAGTGGGACTGTGCTCTCAGTTGTCACATCAAGCCATCAGTACAACCCTTCTTTATCACAAAAACATTCCATATCAATAAAACTTATCTGCTGCTTCCAACTGTTGATCTCACTAATAGATATTTATCTTGAATAGTCCAGGAGAAACTCTTTGTAATTATTCACACAATGCACATTTTTTTGCTTGTTTCATTAGAAGAGGTAGTATTCTTATCTGAACAGCTGTTCCACATGGTTATTAATTAAAATCCAATACTTCTTGAGTAACATGAAGCTTCAGCTATTTGCTTCACTGCATTACAAAGAGAGCAGGTTCTGCTTGTTCATAAAAATTTGGATATAGTTATAAATCCAGATTATTACATGAACACTTAATATGGCAAGAGCCCCTCCCAAATCTCTGAACTAAAAGCAAGAAGCAAACTTTAAAGCTTTATGTCCACAACTACTACAAGAAACCAAGTGGAATAATTAACTCTTTGCATAACACATTGCACATTTTACCTATAAGACAATTTGTCCAATAAAATTATGAAAAAAAAGTGCACCTGTTTAAAAGAGAAGTCTCCCAGGACAGCAAACTCGAAATATCAGAGAATTCAACATCTACTGTGATTTGTCTGACTACAAGAACAATAATACTGAACATCTGAATGCTCCAGGATAGAAAGCAAAATCTGAGTCTCTCATGGTCTGACCACTACCTCATTATAAGCATATTTTATTGCCCAGTGTCCAAACTCAGTAGAAACTCAGTGACCCTCACCAGCAGTTTTCATTTTACCACAGGCACAGCAGAAGGCAGGAGACTGCACTGCTTTATCCTGGGTATGGATCTCTTTTTTTCATGGATATTCAGCTGTGGGTTTCCCTCCTTCCTCTCTTTCCCAAGCCTTCAATCAGATTAATTGTTCCAACTATATTTGCCATGTTACCTCCCTTTTGGGGCACCTGCATTAAAGTTAACTCTGAAAAAATCCATGTCCTCAGTGAAAAAGTATGCAGGAAAACAATACTAGACTCATAACCCACCACACCAAGCACAAGGGACATTAGTTGCCTCGCAGACAGATTCTGGAAGATACTGCACTTCACTATCAACACAGAAATCTCAGTGCTGTCTAATATAAAATTCCCAATTTATGTGTTTTTTCACTTAGTCCAGGCTTCCTGAGAACACGTATCCCCTTGACCTCAACAATCACACATGTAAACTGAGTCAACAACTGGCCCTTGAATGAGAGATGAGTTTGTAACCAACTCATTCCTCAAAGGGAAGGACTTTCCATGCGAGGAATTGTAGTGGAAAGAACTGCTGCCTTTTGTCGCCTCCTGCCATTTCCACAGAGCACCCAAAGGCTGTTCTCCCAACATTTTAACTCACATGTGCAGGAATGCTTGGCCAAATCACTGTGTTGTCACTAAATTGAAACCTTCACTTTCAAGTGCTGCAAATCCTATAAAGAGAAGGCTGCACAGTGCACTGAAATTCAGTGTCACCGCCTGTTTCAGATTGTGCACCACAGCTGTCCACACACAGAAGGGACAAACTGAGGATCTGGCTCTTCAGTCCAACGGGAATGGTGCAACGATACTTCTGCCCTGTAGAAAACAAATACTCATTAATAAAACCTTATTTCTTTCTGCCTGAAACTAAGTGTGATACAGTTCCCTTGCAGATGTTTGCAAAAATAAATAATGTCATAGGAAAACATTCCCCCTTTGCCACAGGAAGACTTGTCCAGAGTTCTCAGCTGGATTTTTTCTCGGGTTTTGAATGACAGAATGTTATTTTTTCATTACATCATTAACAAGTAGAGGTTTTCTTGCCCAAAGAAGGAACTGTTACATTACCTCAGCTCCAGAGGTATTTCAGTCCCTCCATTGCCTCATTCTCTGTGAACATTTCCCATCTCTCTTGAGAACCTATGTGTGTAATACAAAAATGATAATATGTTTATGAGAAACACAACTCACATGAAAATAGTTTTGAAGTTTATATTATTTAAAAGAACACAATTTATTTGTTAACTGTAAACTTGCTCTTAAAGAGCCTGAGTGTGAAATTCATTTTAATAGGACTCCAGAATAGTTTAATTTCTTTTTTTTTCAAACAGATTTCTGCAACAAAAATAGTGATGATGATAATAATACTAATAATTAGTGTTAAGATTATTATTGGTATTAGTATGGAATTAAGCTGATTCTGTGTTTAAGTCAGATAGGCTACCTGCAAGTTGTGTCCTATAACATTAGTGGATGTAATTTCTAACAAATACACGAAGTAAAGCCAGGTTCTCATTTCGTCCCTTCTTTCCTTAATGTGCATTTTGAGTTCTGCAGTCAAAAGACACATGTAGTGCTGGAAACAAGATCAAAAATCATGGAATTAGGGGAAATACATACTAGAGGCTGGACAGAACTTCAGGACAGATACTAATACTCTACTAATTCCCCAAAACCAACCACAATTATGTCTTTCCTAGTAAATAGTTGTCAACTTTGCTCTAAACTGTTCCTGAATTTGGACACTCCACAATCCCCTCTGGCTCTTTCTTCCAGCCATTAGAGTATTTTTAACTCGCCATGTCCAACCTAAGCCATGCTTGTTAATGCCATTCTTCTTCCCCTCTCTGTGATGGACATGGTGGAGTAATCAACGAACACCTGCTCTTTTAAAATTAAATGCTTTTTCCCTCAGGCTAATCAACTCTAATTAATTTATATTTTTGCTCCATAGCTGCTCTGATACCTTTTGAAGTAGCCTTGGCAGCTTTCTCGAAATGGGCCACAACTGCATGTCCTTCTGAAATGCAATGCCCCACACAGGACAAACTCCTTCATTTTTCTCTCGCTCACAGTTGAAATATTACTTCCCATCTTACTCCGAGACCACGTGAATTCACAGCTCTGTGCAGCTGTGACAGCACAAACAGATGAAACAACAGTTCTGCTGCTCTGCTGAGATGTATATCGGTGATTCTAAAGATCAAAATCAAATGGCTTTTTCTCACCTTGAAGGAAAATGAATGACATTTTTTTCTTTTTCTTAATTCATCTCGAAAAGGATATGAAGATTTTATTTACGACTACTAGATCCCTCTGAAATGCCCTCTTCATAAAAAGAATAATACTTCTTTTTTTCTACTTTGTTATTTTATATAAAACAATTATTTTGCCCACAAATATAAAATTAGCACTTTTTATTCCTAATAACACTGGAATGGCTATAAACATTTTAAAAATAATTTTGCATAGTTTGCTGTCCACAGAAATGATCCAAAATATGTTGGATCTCAAACCTATGTGATGAATTCCAAAAGCTATTAAAATAGCTTGAATAGATGTTCAAATAACAAAAGCATATTAATAAAAATAATTACTTTCATCTATTCTTGGGCAATTTATGCCCACAGCCTTTTGGGGCTTGGCAATTATTTAAAAGTATATATAAATAACCTTTTTTTAAAAAGTGTCCCAGCAATCATTTCAGTGACATGAATATACTTTATGCCACGTTAATTGACTTCACACATCATCTGGATATAAACTCAGAGTAGACTTGACAGGAAATATAAATATAGTTAAAGTAACATTAATTATTCTGCAGTTGCCTACTTGATATTTTCATGTAAAATATCTACTTCATTCCAGACATCAGAGTTCTCAAAAAAACAGCAGTATGAGGCCTAGAGCTGATTCTTAATGTTTATCTCTACTGCTGAGAGTTGCAACCAATAATACTCATTTTGTAAACTCTTACTGCTCAAAAAAAATAGGAGATTTTTTTTTTAAAGTGTGACATAAAAAATCTGTGAAAAATCAGAATCTGAATTTCATCTGGAGAGCAACAAGATCAGTTCAGGTGCCTCTTTCCAGGCTGTTGTTGTGCCCCTGATACTCCTGGATATCCCCATGGCTGAGCAGGGCCAGTGGTGTGTTCCTGGGAAGCAGGAAGGAAACCACAGCCACAGGTCCTCATTTCACAAGTCAGAATCAAGGATGAAAGGTTTAATCTGAAACCATGCTGAGGTTTCCCGCTAGTTCTCTATGTTGGATTTTTAATTTTTTTTTTTTTTTTGGGTGGGAGGTCACAGTAACTACAACTCTCCTCGTGTGACACCAGCCAGAAAACTAAACATTGTAATGAGTACGGTGCAGATATTTTACTTAACTTTCCTGAGAACTACGTTTTACCAGCACTGAAAGGTTTTGGAGACACTTTAAAGCCCAGAAATAGTAAATGGGCATGGGCAACATGTCATATGTCTCGAAATGTCTCGTTCTGGACCTAAACCCTAAACCCAGCTCTGTGTGCAAAACACACTTCACAGTTTTCAGGACAGAGCTGTGAGTTGCCCAATTTTTCCCCTCAGCATCTCCAGGGAACAGAGCAGTAACTTCCACAACGTGCAGTCCATTCCCAGCACAGACCCTTCACCAAGCCCCTCATTTAGTGGTGTCCAGCCCTCCCCAGGTCAGAGCAGAGGCAGCAGAGCCAGGATACTTTGGTAATAAATCCATTTAGTCTACCATGTGGAGAGACAGGTTCTCTCCCATGTCTTACCTATGTGTAGGGAACATTGCACACGATGACATTTGTGCATTTTCAATCTTTATCTAGAGCAGGCCATGCTTTTTAGACATGACATCCTGCAGTAAATCAGATGTAACTTTTTCCTGGCTGTTCTCTCTGTGCCATAAACTGACCTGCGTGAACACACAGGATGGGCCAGGCTGGGAGGGACCACAGTGGGGCATCTGGTGCCACCTCCCTGCTCCAGCAGGGCCATCCCAGAGCACATGGCACAGCATTATGGCCAGAGGGGTCTGGAATATCCCCAGGAGGAGACTCCACCCCATCTCTGGTCTCTGTGCAGTGCTGGGTCACTGCACAGCCAAGAAGTTCTTCCCCATGGGCAGGTGGAACTTGCTGGGCATCAGTTCCTGCCCATTCCTCTTGTGCCATTGCTGGGCCCCCCGAGCAGAGCCTGGTCCCTGCTCTGTCCCCTCCCTGCAGGCACTGCCACCCCTGGGCAGGTCCCCTCTCAGTGTCTGCTCTGGAGTCTGAGCAGCCCCAGCTCCCTCAGCCTTTGCTGCTCCCAGAGATGCTCCAGTGCCTTCGGCATCTCCGCAGCCTGCGCTGGCCCCGCTGCAGGAGCTCCATGGCCCTGCTGTGCTGAGGAGCCACAGCTGGACACGGCCCTGCAGATGTGCCTGCCAGGGCTGGGCAGAGGGGCAGGGTCCCCTCCTGACCTGCTGCCAGTGCCCTTCCTGGCGCCCCCAGGACACCACTGCCCTCCTCACCCCCAGGACACTCAGCTGGTCAGGGATGGCTCGTTGTCCACCCAGGCCCTTCTCCCAGGGCTGATTCCCAGCAGGTCACCAGCAGACTGTGCTGGTGCCGGGAGTTGTTCCTCAAACTCCCCCACAAAACTATAGATCAACTGAGTCCAGCCCAATTTATTTGAGATGCTGATGATCAAGAAAACCTTAACTAGAAATGTTGCTTCAAATGTACTCAGAGAGTGGCCATCTGAGGTGCCAGGAGATGAGAGACATTCCATTTGAGTGTTGTTGCTTTTAATCAAAGGTTGTCAATCACCTTATTATTTCAACCAAAATTAAACAGAGGCTCACCCACATCAGTTCTCTAGTAATGAACAAATGGTTCATAAGTTGGTTTTTTTGCATCGAAGTCCAAGTTTTCGTAAAAATACCCTAGGGTTTTAGGATTTGTACTAACAATCAGTTATCACTTCTAAAGTGCATAATATCCTAATGTAAGACTTTTTGAAGTTTATATACTGCTGACATTAAACCAAAAGATTCTCTTTGTTTCTGTATGTTCAGATTGAAAAGGCAATATTAAAAATAATTAGATAGAAATAAGCCTTATAAAAGCTCATAGAAGGTGAATATAACTCAAAACATTAATTTTCTATGTTTTTGTTCTTTTAAGAAAAATAATTTACATTTAAATTAATATATTTTGCTTGTTTCTTTTTTGGTGTTAGGCAGTTTATGTACAGACTAAATAATACAAACCTTCCAACGGTCTCATTAACTTTTGTTTAGTTATCATATGATGAAGTGATCAGTAATTTAAATACTGGGCAACAAATTCTACCCTTTGTTTTAATCCTGCTTCAGCTCTTCAGGTATCTGAAATTTTCCAGTTCAAATGTGTTAATTAAAATGTTGTTCCTCCTACATTAACATCTGTTTCCAATTAAGTGATCACTATTTAAAAAATCAACAGCAAAAGTCACGTTTTTACAATAGCAAAAATAACCCACTGTATGACTATAAAAAATAAAAGCGCTCACACTGCAGTTATCTGAAAGGCTGAATTGGGCTGGAGATTGCAGTTATTAAAGGAAATCATGCAGAAATGTGCCCTTTAGCATGAGACTTTTCTAAACTATATCATACACAAGTAGAATTTATTTTATCTGGAAGAGTCCACGATGGTCATCCAGTCCCACTGGCTGCCACAGGCAGGGACACCTTCCACCAGCCCAGGTTGCTCCAAGTCCCATCCAACCTGGCCCAGGACCCTCCCAGGGATGGGGCAGCCACAGCTTCTCTGGGCACCCTGTGCCAGGGCCTGCCCAGCCTCACAGGGAGGAATTTCTTCCCAATATCCCATCTCTGGCAGTGAGAAGCCATTCCCCCTTGTCTGGTCATTACACACCCTTGAAAAAGTCCCTTGTAAAAAGTCCCCTCATTCCATGAAGTGCTTATTTGACCCCATGAATCTTTAAACTTAAAATGAGGCAGTTTTAGGTATACCTTGAAATAGCTTGTTTTCCTCTTGTTAAACTGAGATCTCTTATCAAAGAAGGTCTGCCAAGTTGTTCTGTTTGAAATCCACCACCTCTGCACTTACTTATTTTTCCCTCCTTCCTCTAAGCCTCAAATCATTCGCGTACATTTAGAAATGTATGCAGTGCAACCCCAAGAGATCTGGACAAATGGGAGGACAATGTGAGCTGTTGTGGGCTGGATTTGTGTGCTGTGCCTAGGCCTGACCTAGGGCCATGTGCGGTTGTTCTGCTTCAGCTGCTCCAGTTGCAGCAACATAGGACTTCTTGGCTTGTTTTTTTTTTTTGCAAAACAAGTAAAAGCTGCATCAAAGTCAGAGCTATTACTACTACTACTACTACTACTACTACTACTACTACTACTACTACTACTACTACTAATTATTATTATTATTATTATTATTATTNCAGTGCTCTGGGCTGGGGGACAAGGTGGGCATCGGGCACAGGGTGGGCTCCATGGGCTGGGAGAAACTTTCCAACATTAATGATTCTGTGATTCTGTGATTCTATCTTATATATAATTAAATATTGTATTATTATATTATCAATTTGGAAATTAATAAGGTCAGGAATACGGACAAAACACAAGATTGTGGAGCAAATATACCCAGGGACATATCTGTGCAAATTTCAATTATTATATTTGAATTTTGGTCCAGATTTACTCTGTGAAATGGAACACTTTTACTACCACCAGGTAAATGAGTCCCTGGGAGTCTCTAACATCTCTCAGCACTAAGTAAGCAGAAAGTAAGCAAACTGTTTGTGTGCAGTAGTGCCCCCAAACCCTCTGCATCAATTGCTTGCCTACACACAGACATGCAGGTGTTAGCAGGGCTATTGTACACATTTACTGCTGCTCTGAAGAGCAAAGTAGGTAGGAAAAGTGTAGAATGATGCGATGCTTCATTCACTGTTTCGGCCAGAACAAAGCTCTGCACATGGGCAGGCTGGAAATGATTTTCCATAGGCTGAAAATGCAAGAAGAAAATACAAGGCCAAATCCTGATGGATGTGTGCTGTAGGTAATCCCTGCAGATGATGCTACTGTGAATGAAGACCAACTCTGAATCCAGTCCAAACTCTCCATCCCCGGCACAGCACTGTAGTGGGATCAGCGCTGTAGTGGGATCAGCACAGCAGTGGGATCAGCACTGTAGTGGGATCAGCACTGCAGCAGGACCAGCACTGCAGTGGGATCTGCACTGAAGCTGGATCAGAACTGCAAGCAGGACCAGCACTGCAGTGGGATCTGCACTGAAGCGGGATCAGAACTGCAAGCAGGACCAGCACTGCAGTGGGATCTGCACTGAAGAGGGATCAGAACTGCAGGGGGATCTGCACTGAAGCGGGATCAGAACTGCAGTGGGATCAGCACTGAAGCGGGATCAGAACTGCAGTGGGATCAGCACTGAAGCGGGATCAGAACTGCAGTGGGATCAGCACTGAAGCGGGATCAGCACGGCAGTGGGATCAGCACTGCAGTGGGATCAGCACTGCAGCAGGACCAGCACTGCAGTGGGATCAGCGCTGCAGTAGGATCAGCACTGCAGCAGGGTCAGCACTGCAGGGGGATCAGCGCTGCTCCCTCGTGCCCCCCTGGCCCCTCAGGAATGCTGCTTGGAGCAGGATCCATGCCATCACAGGTTTTTTATTCCCAAAGTATTTATCCCAGCAGGGATCTGTCTCTGCTTTGAGCCCCCAGTATGGTTGCAATCCAAACACGAAATAAGAACAACAACAAAACCACAGGAAGGAGCAGGGGAGTCAAATGAAGAAAGGCTTAATACATGCCACATTTTAGCAATTCCCCCTAACCACACAGTTCAGAAGGGGTCATTTCATCTAGAGTGGTTTGATTATTTGGTTGTAATAGACAAAGCTTTAGTTTTGTTTACCCTCAGAGATAAAAAAAATAGGTCAGCTTTTCATTAACAAAAAAATAAAAAATTAAAAAAAAAGAAGAAGGTAGGTATTTAAAAATTGTTATGACACTTAGACTATTAATAAGTTACTATGAGCAAGTAGGGCAGTAAAACATTGTAAAGTGTTTTAACATGTCTCTAATTAATGGAAATTCTTCATCTGTTTTATTCCCATTATACAATTTATGACTTCTTGACTATTTGTTTTTCCTCATTCCTTAAACTCCTATGTTGCGCACTGTTTGCAGCCTGGTATGTCACTAACCTGAAGAAAAGTACCAAGATTAGTGTCTACAAAGCCATTGTGCTGTCCAATATTTTATATGGGTCTGAATCGTGGGTCATCTACCACTGCCACCTGTGTCTCCTCAAACGCTTCCATCAGCGCTGCCTCCACACAATCCTAAACATCCACTGGTCTGGTTGCGTTACTAATGTGTCTGTCCTTGAACAGGCATCCGTCACCAGTATCAAGGCCATGCTGCTGAGAACGCAGCTGTGCTGGGCAGGGCACATCTCCAGGATGGAGGATCATCGCCTCCCTAAGATCATCCTCTATGGTGAACTCTCCTCCAGCTGCTGCAAGAGAGGAGCCCCAAAGAAGAGATACAAGGACTCTCTAAAACAGTACCTCAGCCTTGGCCATATTGACTACCATCAATGGTCCGCTCTGGCCTCCAGTCGGAAGGCATGGAGGCACACCATCCATAATGCAGCTGATTCCTTTGAGAACGCATGCAGAATCAATCTCGAGGAGAAAAGGCAATGCAGAAAGAACCGTACCTCACCAACATTGCCTATGGAGACTTTTTGCTGAGCCTTTTGCAACTGGACTTGTCTATCTCACATCGGCCTCTTTAGCCATCAGCACACTTGCAGCAAGCGTGGGTAGAGCCCTTCCCAAATCTTCGTTCACAAAGCCTAGCCATGATGATGATAATAGTATGTTGCCAACTAAGACAACTGTCATTTGATAACAACCCCAGGTGATAAATTCAGTCTTACCCTTTTGATACCCTTATATTGAAATATATTATGTCTATCAATCCAAACACAGCTTCCCCTTTATTTTTCTATTTTTTTAAATTCAGGCAACTGGTCAGAAGCAAAGTTGCACTTCTTTTATAGCTAAAGGGCAGTAGATCTTCCCCTTTTTGCCTAAAAAACTAAAACATAACTGAAAACAGTCTTGGTCCTTTAATGTATGAAATTCTTAGTAGTTGCTTTGTGCTTACATTCTGTGGCTTGCAAGAGAGGAGCCCCAAAGAGGAGATACAAGGACTCCCTGAAACAGTACCTCAGCCTTGGCCATATTGACTACCATCAATGGTCCACTTTGGCCCCCAATCAGGAGGCGTGGAGACACACCATCCATAACGCTGCTGATTCCTTTGAGAACGCACGCAGAATCAGTCTGGAGGAGAAAAGACAACGCAGAAAGAACCGTGCCTCACCAACAGTGCCTATGGAGACTTTCTGCTGTGCCTTTTGCAACTGGACTTGCCTATCTCACATCGGCCTCTTTAGCCATCAGCGCTCTTGCAGCAAGCGTGGGGAGAGCCCTTCCCAAATCTTCGTTCGCGAAACCTAGCCATGACATTCTGTGGCCACCAAACCATCCTTTAGTTGGAAGTAGAAGAAATTCTTTATTTTGTCACTTATGAAGAAATTTGTAATCATTTAACTGTAATTTCTTGCAAATCCAACTCACCTACTGTACCATCATTAGGGCTAAATATTCCTGCTTCATCTAACAGCATTTTCCTTTGTATCTCAGGTAGAACAAATATGATACTATGCAGTTAATGATGTCCTGCAATCTTCTCTTTTACAAAAAAATTCTTGGAGCTCCTGTGAAGTAGCTAAATTTAGTTTCTGA
Organism: Grallaria varia; assembly: GCA_013396735.1. NCBI lineage: Eukaryota > Metazoa > Chordata > Aves > Passeriformes > Formicariidae > Grallaria > Grallaria varia. Next base: position 166 of record VWZG01009928.1, on the reverse strand, counting down.
CAAATAGGAATAATTGCAGGCTGACCAAATCCAGCTCATCCAGTCACAATGAGAAAGGACTTAAATTACCTTCTTTAATCCTTGCAAGAGGAATCTCCAACCCAGCCACTTCAATTTTAACATTACTTGTGTTTTTATATATGAGCCCTTCTCCACGGACACCCCC